>CM053030.1:437758321-437799201 GCA_028564925.1 Lithobates sylvaticus
AAAAATGGCCTGCATGGCAGAGTTCCAAGGAGAAAAACCACTGCTGAGCAAAAAGAACATCAAAGCTTGTCTCAATTTCTCCACAACACATCTTGATGATCCCCAAGACTTTTGGGACAACATTCTGTGGACCGATGAGACAAAAGTGGAACTCTTTGGAAGGTGTGTGTCCAAGTATATCTGGCGTAGAAGGAACACTGCATTTCAGAAAAAGAACATTATACCAACAGTAAAATATGGTGGTGGTAGTGTGATGGTCTGGGGCTGTTTTGCTGCTTCAGGACCTGGAAGACTTGCCGTGATAAAAGGAACTATGAATTCTGCTGTCTACCAAGAGATCCTGAAGGAGAATGTCCGACCATCTGTTCGTGTACTCAAGCTGAAACGAACTTGGGTTCTGCAGCAGGACAATTATCCTAAACACACCAGCAAGTCCACCACCGAATGGCTGAAAAAAAACAAAATGAAGACTTTGGAGTGGCCTAGCCAAAGTCCTGACCTGAATCCTATTGAGATGTTGTGGTATGACCTTAAAAAGGCCGTTCATGCTCGAAAACCCTCTAATGTAACTGAATTAGGACAATTCTGCAAAGATGAGTGGGCCAAAATTCCTCCAGGACGCTGTAAAAGCCTCATTGCACGTTATCGCAAACGCTTGGTTGCAGTTGTTGCTGCTAAGGGTGGCCCAACCAGTTATTAGGTTTAGGGGGCAATCACTTTTTCACACAGGCCATGATGGTTTGGATTTTTTTTCACCTTTAATAATAAACACCTTCATTTACAAATTGCATTTTGTGTTTACTTGTGTTGTCCTTGACTATTGTTTTAAATTGGTTTGATGTTCCGAAACACTTAAGTGTGACAAACATGCAAAGGAACAGGAAATGAGGAAGGGGGCAAACACTTTTTCACACCACTGTATGTCACAGTCCTTCCATGTACCACAGGTGGAAGCTGTCCTATACGTTTTATTTAGACATCAGCATAGAGATTATGTACATCTGTCATTGGAATATGATAATTATAACAATTATTCCCATTATGCAATCACTTTTTGAACTACATTACACCAATACAACTACCTACTAACACTTTCCAGGAAGCCTAAAGAGTACCTGTCATCACAGAGCACAATCACAGCTCCATTCCTAGAAGCAGCACTGGCTCCTATTCTGCTCCATAAAGAACCAGCATCCCTCATCCTCCACCTTCAGCGCTGGATGGAGACATGGCTGGTGATGGGGAACAGTCATCCCCAACAGGTTCCCTTTAACTGCCAACTTCCTCGGAGTCATGATAATGAACATTTCCAAGACCTGGGCAGACTATATATAGGTGATCCCAATATGCTGTCATACCACATTACTACAGCGGGCATACATACACCCGTGCCACCCTTTCTGCATCATCTCAGTGTATCATATTAGTACATGAGCTCATCAATGCAATCCTACAACACAGGCTGGCCAGGCTCATAGTGTCACTTCATAGGTGGAAGTCATGGTCCCCCCTCCGGATCCATGGAAGAGGTCTGCGAACATCTCCAGGTGATCAGATCACATCGAAGCTCTGTGGAAGAGCTGATCAAAACTGGAGCAGTTGTGCATACAACAATCAGCCAGAACTTTATGAGCACCCCTTAACATTGAGGCCGTCCCCCCTTTTACTGCCAAAACAGCCCTGCCCCATCTAGACTTTACTGAACCTCTGAAGGTATGCTGTGATATCTGGCACCAAACTGTCAGATATGCCTCGTTTCCACTGAGCGGATCGGTTCGGGTCGGTACAGTTTGGAAGGGTTAGAATGGTCCGGCCTATTCAGGTGAGCGTTTCCACTGCAAGTCGGACCACCAGGGTCCATACGGGGTTTAGAAAAAATGCCTAGCGTGGCCTCACACTGATTGGCAGACGTTTTTCTGTCCGCCAATCAGTGAAATGTATCGTAGCTCCGCCCTAACCTAACCGTTCCATTTTCTATGGCCCCACATCTGAAGCAGGACCCTAAATGGTGCGGTATGGTTCGGTTGTATGGGCCGCTTTCATAATGGAAACACTGAAAATAGCGTACCGTACCGAACAGATCCACTCAGTGGAAACGAGGCATAACTGATCCTTTAGGGCCAGTTCACAGCACATGCAGTCCAGTGCATTTTTGTTCTGCATCAAAAACGCATGGAAAGTAGGTTATATGGTTTCCAATGGCATAGTTCACACCAGTGCAGTCAGTTCCAGGGTTTTTCAGTTCCAAAAAAAAAAAAAAAGGAGAACATGCTGCATTTTTCCTGCACTGGAACACAGTAAAATGCATCAAAAACGCACTGGACCTTAGTATAGTGAGAAAAAAAAAAAAGCACCTGGAATGCATCCGTAAACGCGTCAAAAACACACCGGAAAGGCATCAAAAAAGCGTTAACGCGCATGCAGAGACGCATATGGAACGGATCTGGAGTGCGTTTCTGTGGTGTGAACTGGCCCTTAAAGAAGAACTCCAGGAATTTGTTCTTTCCCATGCAGTGGGGCTGTGCCTGCATTGCACGGGTAAACTGCTTGTTTTGTGCTGGGGGGGGGGGGCACAGAAGGAAATTTACTCACCTGATCCTTCGATTCCTGGAAAACCGTGCTCCCCCACTTCCAGCGATGGACTGGTCCTGCCTCCTTCCTCACATCCAGAGCCTGTCTATGGGCGTCATGACATCATGAATAGTCCACCGTACAAGACTGCTTGCGTGCAGCGCGGGGGGGGGGGGGGGGCAGAAGCGAAGGAGACTGGTCTTGCTCTTGGAGGATTGGCAGGTTATGCAAGTATATCTCCACTCTCCTCACCCTGACCGAGCAGTAACCCATGAAGCGGGCACAGCCACACTGCATGGAGACACATTTTTTTCCGTGGAATACTTCTTTAAGTTCTGTAAGTTGCGAGGTGGGGCCTCCATGGAGTGGACTTGTTTTTCCAGCACATCCCACAGATGTTCAATTGGCTTGAGATCTCGAGAATTTGGAGGCCAAGTCAACCCCTAAAACTCAGTGTTGTGTTCCTCAAATCATTTTTTTGTTGCAGGGTGCATTATCTGTCTGAAAGAGGCCATCAGTGAACACCATTTACATGAAAAGGGGGGGGGGGGGGGTACTAAGTTAGGAACAATGTTTAGGTAGGTGGTACTACATGTCAAGTAACATCCACATGAATGGCAGGATCCAAGGTTTCTCAGCAGAACATTGCCTCCACCGGCTTGCATCCTGGTGCCATAACTTCCCCAGGTAAGTGACACACACCCGGCTATCCACATGATATAAAAGAAAACATGATTCATCAGACCACACCGCCTTCTCCCATTGCTCTGTGGTCCGGTTCTGATGATCACGTGTAGGTGCTGTTGGCTAGGGATACAGGGGTCAGCATTGGCACCCTGACTGATCGACACAACGCACTGAGATGCCCATTTCTTCTGCTTTCAGCAGCCCAACTTCAGGGACAACATGTTTACTTGCCCACATATATCACTGACTTTCTGATGCCATGGTAACCAAATCATTAATGTTAACCTGGTCAGTGGTCATAAAGTTATGGCTGACCATTGTAGTAACCAATCAGCTTCGATCTCCATCTTGTTCAGTTAAGCTTTGAAGATGACAGTTAGAAGCTGACTGGTTGCTCTGCACATCTGCTGTGTTCTGATAACCCCCGTCTGTGTACACAATGAGAGCCACCATGACAGCACACCCTCCATGTGTCCACACACTCCTATCACAGGGTGGAGGGCGCTGCGAGCCAGGGATGAGCAGGCCAGGCAGGTCTCTGGACTGATCGGACATGCTGTGACTTGTAGTCCCCCCAGCCCACACTCACCGATCACCTCCTGCAGCTCATAGTCATCCCTGTTGATGGACCATGGCAGGGAGCTGAGGTCCGGCTCTGTCATGTCTCTCGCCTCCGCAGAGGGGGTGTTGGATGACAGTCGGGCTGAGCGGCGGCGGCTCTGTCTGTCAGTCTGGGTCTTGCTTAGCCGAGGCCGATAATCCCAGTATAAACGAGGCTCGGAGGCCGGAGATAGAGAGGCACCGGTGAGGGCAGTTCCCGGAGGCTGCTCTGTCTTGTCCCCTTCCCCCGGTGTCTCACTCTCACTTCTTCCCCAGCACTCACATTGCCAAACTTTGCCTTTCCCCTGCCCGGCCTGCCGTGCCCAGGGCCGCGTGACGTCACCGCGCCACGACGTCCACCCCGAGCCGCCATCTTAAGTGTGGCAGAGCTGGGCAGGAGACGTAGCGCTTTGTGTGAGGCTCCATTCATACGGGGCCTCTGGGTTTGGAGGATGTAAATGCAGAAGAAATTATCCACAAAGTGTAAAAAAAAAAAAAAAGAAAAAACGTTATACTCATATGATATTCTCTGCTGTTTAACATGCACACCATTTGCAGTTGGACTGCATGGGGCAGGCTTGTGTTTGTGGTGGTATGTGCTGAAATAAACTACAGCGTTCGCTACTTTTTCTTTTCAGCGCTGCTGCACCGCGCGATACAGTCCACAGCCTCGCACTACAATGTAGTCAATAGAACTTGATAAAATGTCACATTTAAATAAAGTTTGTTTAAAAAATAAACGGTATGATGCGTCACAATCAGCACTGCCATCATCCTAATGCAGCACCTGGTGTGAATGTCCCCCTAGCCTAGGCCTCAGGGCTCATGCACCCAGATGTTTAGGCCTCATTCACACAGTGTTTGATCCGTGACTCATGCAAGGCCGTGTTTTACTAGAACTGAGGTGTTGCATGTCTCTTCATACAGGCAGTCCCATTTATGTCTTTTATATTGCAGCAGCTGCACAGACATGGCCGCTCTGTGGGTCCTTGAATTCACTCTGGGTGCGTTCAGGGCCATGCACCTACATAGATATGTTGTGAGCAGTGGCTGTGTCCATGCAGCCGCTGCTTCCCAATTGACAAGAATAGCACTCAGGGCCGATGATGCTACCACTAGGCAAACTAGGCAGCCGCCTAGCCTGGCCACTGGTGTTCCTACTCTCTTCTCTCTGCAGGTAACAACTAAGTTGGCATCAGCAGGCAGCCGCAGCTCCATTCACACACAGTGGACTGTGTCTGTGTCCCGACTCCCGAATGAATGGAAGCAGGCAAACATTCATTGATGGGCGCTGGTGAGGCTGCATTTGATGGGCGCTGGTGAGGCTGCATTTGATGGGCATTGGTGAGGCTGCATTTGATGGGCACCTCACTAAAAAGGTGGGGTATACATGGGCAGGGCAAAGGGGGTGGAGCCAGGGGGCAAACTGAGGTTTTGCCTAGGGTATCAAAAATCCTTGCACCAGCCCTGATAGCACTGTGGCACGGGGAGATATGCAACACCCCCATGTCAGCAAAGCATGGCCCTGCATGGGGCACGGATCACATCGTTGCATGGAGCAGCCCTCCATACTGGGCCCCTGGGTTTGGAGGATGCAAATGCAGGAGAAATTATCCACAAAGTGTAAAAAAAAATAAAAAAACTTTATCCTCCTCACATGATGTTCTCTGCTGTTTAACATGGGCACCACTTTCCGTAGGACTGCATGGGGCAGCTTTGTATTTGTGGTGGTATGTGCTGAACATTTCTGAAATAAATAACAACGCTGACTACTTTTTCTTTTAAGCGCAGCATCATGTGACGCAGTCCACAGCCACGCAATACACTGTAGCCAATAGAACTTGATAAAATGTCCCATTTAAATAAAGTATGTTTAAAAATAAACAGTAAGATTGCGTCACAATCAGCACTGCCATCATCCTAATGCAGGACCTGGTGGGAATGTACCCTTAGGCCTCATGCACCCAGATGTTTAGGCCTCGTTGGCACGGTGTTTGATCTGTGCCTCGTGCAGGGCTGTGTTTTACTGGGAAGAAGGCGTTGCATGTCTCTTCATGCAGGCAGTCCCATTTATGTATTTTGAGATGCAGCAGCTGCACAGACATGGCCGCTCTGTCACAATTTGAAATCTGTGTGGGTGCTTTGACTCCCTCTGGGTGCGTTCAGGGCCATGCACCTGCATAGGTGTCATGTTGGGAGCAGCGTCTGTGTCCGTGCAGCCGCTGTATCCCAATTGACATGAATGGCACTGTGGCACAGGAAGATACACAACACCCCTGTGCTTTACAGTTTACATACTTTGCAGTAAAGCACGGCCCTGCATGGGGCACGGATCAAATCGTCCCATGTGACTGAGGCCTTAGAAGCTCAAAACCGCTCGCAAAATTCCTTGCAATTTCCTGCAGCTGGGGAGCCACAGGTGGTGTGTACAGTCAGCCAGGCATACAAGGGAATGGCTGTGATCCCCTGCATTGGTGTTTACCCTCATATGCGCACATAGCATATTAACCCAAACGAGAAGCTAGCCTTGTGTGTACCAATTCCAAGTGTGTAGACAGATAACATCTCCAACTGTAATGCTAGCCATACACTAGCCGAAAAATCATTTGAAAATCTGTCACTTGGACCATTCGTTTTTTGTCCAGTTAATAGGCACAAATAGAAAATTGTTTTTAACTTTTCAGCCGAAAAGCCGAAAAATTGAAGGAACAGGTTGGAAAATTCTACCAAACAAATGATAAATTGAAAGGTTAATGTGTTTCTTAACACAGATTTTCATGCTGCAAGGTGGTTGGTGGATTTCCCCAGAGGTCTGTACAGAGCTTGACGTAGAATACCAGGCATCCCCAGCCAGCACTGTTCTTTGGTCTTGTGTAGAGAGCCTTTTACCATTGATTTACCAATCCCTAATACTATGACCACACTGCAATCTTTGGTGCACTTTGTCATACATACAACAATCAGCTAATGCCATTGTGTTCTGCTTGGCCCTATTAGCCTTATGGTGATGGGCCAATTATGAGTCGAGGGAGGGGGGCAGGCCAGAGTTCATGGCTACAGGACCTAGTCACTATTTTCATAAAAGAGGACCTGCTTTTCAGAGCTCTTGGCTTGACAGATAAGCAGAATCTATATGTAGGTAACTGGAGGTACCCATAGTGGTATGAGTGCCAGTTTATGGAAGATGAACTAAAGTTCCGTGGTTACAGGCAAGCTTTTTATTGCAGAAGAGACACACGGGGGTTGATTTACTAAGGGCAAAGAGACTGTGCACTTTTGAAAGTGCAGTTGCTCCAGAGCTTAGTAAATGAGGTAAAGGTTCACTTTACAAAGAACAACCAATCACATGTAAGGAAAACAAGAAACAGCATTTTTTGCTTGCGTATGATTGGATGATAGCAGAGCTCTCCCTCATTTACTAAGCTCTGGAGCAACTACACTTTCAAAAGTGCACAGTAAATTTGACTTTAGTAAATCAACCCCAAAATGTCTCTTCTGCAATAAAACACACTTACCTGCTTGCTCACAGACTTCTCCGGCATGTAAATTGAGCTGCGCATGCACCGTTCAGCTTACATCGCCGTCACAGTCCTTGTGTGCTAGGATGACTGAGTCATGTGCATGGGAAGGAGTGACATCACCCCACGATAGTATTGCCACCTTTTCTTCAAGCCAAATCTGAACACTTTAGCAACGCACAGCAAATTATTTTTTAAGGGGGATTGCTGTGAACTCTGGTGTAAAGGGGAACTGTGATGTAAGGGGGTATTTGCTCACCAAAAATCTGCAGGAGACAGGGGAGCACACAGGGGGCCTGGGCAGCAGAAATAAGAGTAACCTAGACAGGAGGTGCAGCGGTGGTGGCATATACAGGGGCCTATCCCCGCCATTTTTCTCCTGCTTCTGCTGAATGTTGGTGGGACAGAGAGGAGGAGAAGCAGTCTTTCAGCGGCTGCAGGAGGAAAATGAAGGAGATCAGTTCCAGTACATGCCCCCCCTTGTCCAGGTGTAAAGCCAAATGTGACAGGGAGGACTCATGGGCTCCCTTGGGCATGGGCCAGGTTGCTATTGAGACCCCTGAAGCTATGCCAGTGGTGTCTGGGTTTCAGGCAGTCTGAAAGCCGAAACACATAATTCAAAACCCGGACTGTCCAGTTGAATCCCAGCCCGGTGACAACCCTATCCAATGACAGCCAATGAAGACAGCCAAAGACTGTCATCCTGCAGAAGATGCTGGTGAGGGGCGAGGACCATTGAAGGAAAAGTAAGTTTAGCTCTGCTTTACCTTATTAGACATAATATAATGTACAGGTATTAGTTGTAAATACAGTAAACCCCTGTATTGTCACTGCCTTCCTTGATCACAGGCAAAGCAATAAAAGTAAATAAATTCAACCCACTTCACAGGTCCCCAGGACTAGCAGTCAGTCAAGTTCTGAGGGAATTCAGGCCCCACTGAACCATGTAAAAGGTTGCAATTCATTATTTATTATAATTGCAATTAATTTTCAATAGAAATGGCAACTTACCTTGTCTAGTGCACCCCCCTAAGGAGCCGCAGTTGAACTTGGATCCCCCACTCCTGCACAGCCAGGCACACCAAATTTTCACAGGCACTCCAGAGACAGAGAACAGTTTTTTTATTATTCATTAGGGGTTAATAACTTGAAAAGGGAAGGGAGGTTATGGTATGCTGCTCACTTGACTTCAGCAAAACTTTGACAACAATCTTCAGGGACTTCCTCCTATATACAGCCTATATACAGTCTCTTTACATTCCTCCTGCCCACGCTTGCTTGCAGACCCCAGCTGAATCACTGTTAGCAGATCTGACAAGCTCTCAGCCAAATTTTATGCAATGGCCCCTTACAGGCAGGAACTCAAAGCCCCTTGTTGTGTAGCAAATACAGTGATTAGCTTGTACTTCTTCTTATGTGGCTACTGATCCCAGCACCACCTCTTCAGACACTGCCAATCCACCTGGCTGCAGCTGCCCCTTTCACTAGCCCTCCAGGCTAACTTCTCTGCCACAGTCCTCCAGACTGACTCTTCACCAGCCCATACGGCTGACTCTTAGGAGATCTCCCAGGGAAGGAATAAAGACTTGGCACACCGCTGTCTGCAGGGAAAACTGGCTTACACATATGGCAGTCTCCCCCCCTTGTAAGTCTCCAGTAGTGCTGACCTAATCGCACTGTCCTCTTTCTTGCTCCCGTGCCTCCAGGAAGGGCTTCCTCCGTGTGTTGTGGCGGGATCCTTCCAGCACCCGAACCCCGTCCCAAGGTCACCCCCCCCCCCAGACTAGGGGGTACCCCCAGAGGCGTAGCTTGAAGCTTGTGGGCCCGATGCAAAAGTTGACCTGGGCCCCCCCCCCCCACTACTTCCAATGTGCGTGCAGATACTTTCACCACATGCCAAGATACTCAAAGTGGCTTAAGAGTTTTGAGTTCCCAGAGTTCCTATTTACATCAGAGGACAGGGATCACCATTGAAGAATCAGAGGACAGGGATCACTGCTGGAGAATCGGAGGACAGGGACCCCTGGCAGGGCTCCTTTCCCTTTCTCGGTTACCATTCCATGTTGCCAGCACACAGCACAGACACTTCCCCATCCTGGGCTGTTCTCACCTCGTTATCCTCTCAATTCAGGAAATGGCTCACAGCTTCTCCCCAGCCAATGGTAACAGAGGGATGTGGACTGTGGAAGGCGAAGTAGAAGCCCAGTACTGGAGCATGGCTGTGGGGCCCTAGGGCAGATTGGAGCTGGATTTTGTGGAGGATATGATTATATGACAGGGAGGCTGCAGGGGCCCCCTGGAGCTAGGGGCGGGGTTGCGATTGTGATCCCTGCAACCCCTTATGCTATGCCCATGGGTACCCCTGAGGGCCACCGACAGCCTCCTCAGCACTCCATCTCCATCTTCCACCTGACTGCCCTTGCTGACATGGCTCATGGCTGTTTATGAGGTAAGCTTTACCCCTGCCAGCCCACTACTGGGATTGGCCAAGGCCTCATAAATATTCCAGGTAGCCCCTCCTCACCTCCTCCCACTAGCTCTAGAACATTTTCCAATGTCCCAGAAACAGGGGGAGGCACCAGAGGAGCTGTTAGGGTGAGTCATCCAGCCCTAACTCACTGAACCCTGACCCAGATTCAACAGCTTAGGCTTAGCCCTGAGCTAAACTGCTTTTTCCTACTCTAAAACTACTTCTAGCACATACTAGAGGGTGCTTAACTTGTTTGCTACGTCTTCTTTTTTGCCTTTATTTCATCACCTTGCAGGGTCCTATGAAGCCACTGTTTCATGTGAACTCCTGCATCAGAGACTCTGACACTGACATTAGGGCATTGCCTGCACCAACATACAGAGGATGGGATCGGTGAGTGCATGTTCTTTGCCCCGGTCCCCGGAGTTCAGGGAAGTAATGCAAAGAAAGCTGGAGGCCGGTGGTTGCAAACAGACCAACTGACCTAAAGAGACGTAATTATAATAAAACAATGAGGCTTCAGTATTATTTAGCCTACACTAAAGCAACACGAACCTGAGTAACAATAATATTGTACAGCGAGAACAATAGTATACTCGCTCTTATCTTTACAGCACAAATTTACAGTTGCCACCAGAACAGGAAGTAAAAAGGAATCTTCCAATCAGAACACACATTCTAGTGACAACTCTGATGCCCCATACAAACTTTCCGACGGAAAATGTGCAATCGGAGCTTGTTGTCGGAAATTCCGACCTTGTGTAGGCTCCATCGGACTTTTCCATCAGAATTTCTAACACACAAAAATCCGTTCCCGTAAATTCCAATCATGTGTACACAATTCCAATGCACAAAGTGCCACGCATGCTCAGAATCAAGCATCAAGCAGCACTAGATATTTAACTTAATTTTTCTCGACTTGTCGTACGCGTTGTACGTCTCCGCGTTCTTGACGTTCGCAATTTCCGACCAACTTTGTGTGACCATGTGTATGCAAGACAAGTTTGAGCCAACATCCGTCGAAAAAAAAAACATGGATTTTGTTGTTGGAATGTCCGATCGTGTGTACAGGGCATTAGAGTGGGGTATCTATTTTTTTTTTTTTAACAAGAAAGAGTGGAGTATCTCATTTAAAGAGCTAAACACTTACACCCTGCCGTGTCTCCAGGACAAGACATGAGGTAAAATCTCCCCATTGGTGTTTTAACCATTCTATACTCTATTTCCAACTAAAAATAAAGGTTTTGGTAGCTGCAAGCACTGTGGAGACATTCACCCTCATGTTTATAGCACAAGCACTAAAATCATTCAAATCATTTTCTCAGCAGCTGAGCTCACTTCTGCTCTTTGCTTACATTAGGCCCCTTTCACACTGGGGTGGTGGGTGCGTCGTCGGCTATTTTTAGCGGCGCTTTACCTTGAATTTTGCGGCGCTATTCGGCCGCTAGCGGGGCGCGTTTACCCCCCCCCCCCCCGCGCTAGTGGCCGAGAAAGGGTTAAAACCACTGCAAAGCACTGCTTCAGCAGCGCTATGCCGGCGGTATAGCCACGCTGCCCTATTGATTTCAACGGGCAGGAGCGGTGAAGGAGCAGGACTTTTTTTTAGGGTCCTGCCAGCGCACCGCTCCAGTGTGAAAGCCCTCGGGGGTTTCACATTGGAGAGACAACAGCTGCTCTTTCAGGGCACTTTGCAGGTGCTATTTTTAGCGTTATAGCGCCTGCAAAGCGCCCCAGTGTGAAAGGGGTCTTAGAGATTGTAAGATTGCTGGCTAACTGCAGGGAGGGGGAGCTGAGCTTAGAAAATTTTTTAGTGTATTTGCTGTTGATGACTTGCCCCACAATGCCTGCAGCTACAGGGGTCAGTCACATTTTTTTTTTTTTTTGCTCATTTATTGCTTGATAAAAAATTGTAATAGGGCAGCACAGTGGTGTAGTGGTTAGCATTTTAGCCCAGCAGCAAAAGGGTCGCTGGTTCAAAACCCAATCACGATACTCTACATCAGGGGTCTCAAACTGGCGGCCCTCCAGCTGTTACAAAACTACAAGTCCCATCATGCCTCTGCCTGTGGAAATCATGCTTGTAACTGTCAGCCTTGCAATGCCTCATGGGACTTGTAGTTTCACAACAGCTGGAGGGCCACCAGTTTGAGACCAATGCTCTACATGCTTGAAGTTTGCATGTTCTCCCTGTGCGGGTTTACTCCCACACTCCAAAGACATGCTGGTAGGTTAATTGGATCCTCTCTAAATTGGCCCTAGTATGTATGGATGTGAGTTAGGGACCTTAGAGTGTAAGCTCCTTGAGGGCAGGGACGGATGTGAATGTACAATATATAGGTAAAGCACTGCGTAAATTGATGGCGCTATATAAGTAGCATCTAAAACTGGCCATACAGTGGTCTGCCAGATTTGAATGGGCTGTTTAGGTTTTTCCATAGTTTTGATAAGTCTCATAAAGATTGTACAATAAGATTGTATAGTTTATGGCCAGCTTTAGAATGAACATGGAATCCAATTAACTAAAAATTTAACCCATCATCTCATGCCTGTGGTAAACTACAACATGCTAGGAGGTGGATACAGACATACAGTAGGCTGATATGTACTGTATATTTAGCCTGGTTAATAACCCATTATTTTTGGAACATGCCCGGCCTCATGGAAATCTCCTTTAGACATTGTTATCCATTGTGTATTGTTTTCCTGATGCTTATGCTACCTTATTCTTATTTTTTTAGAATGTTATACTTTATTATTTTCTGTCTATGATATACAACTTCAATAAAAAGTTACAAAAAAAGACATACAATAGGCTAAGTTCTCACAGGTATTGAATTTTATTTCTGCCTTTGAGGTGCACTAACTGGCCTATAAGCATTAATACATGTTTCAGATGCTTTGCACACACATTCAAGTCACGTCAAGCAACGCTCCTCAAACGCTGTCAGCGATATGTTTTTTTTTTGCACATCCTGGGCACTTTTAATGCTTTGCACCCACATCGTAACCACCCCGTAAATGAATTTATGGCGTGCTACAATAGTAGCCAGTGGAGTGGCTGCAAAGCTTCAATCCCTGCCAAACTCTGCAGGAAGTGTTATTTTTGTCTCACATCAATACAACTCAAACAAATGCATGTGTACAGTTTTTTTTTTTTTTATTAATTAAGAGTGTTGCTAGGCAGATGGGGAGCAGTAAATATGTGGCTAAACTTCCTGTATTTGTTACCTGCCTGAATTAAAACCAATACTGCTTTAGCATGATCTTCTATATAAGAGAAAACAATGTGACAACAAACAAATAAATATAAAAATATGCAAATAAGACAACGGAAGTTATAAACCCGTACCTACACCCAACCATGTAAACTGATAAACAGAAAAAACACAAACTGAGTTAAACGTTTTCAATTAAATTCACAATAAAGGAATTTCATATTTCAGTGTTCATTCACATTTATGCATTACGGTATCATGTGTGTTTTTCACTACATTACCACAACATATGGTATTGGATGAATCACAAAAGGATCTATTGATAAAACATTCGTTGGATGACTGTCATAAACATTTGTCCAGGCTGCATCAATTCTCCCTGTATTTTTTCTTATACGATGACTTACATAGTTACATAGTAAGTCAGGTTGAAAAAAGGCACAAGTCCATGAAAAAAATTTAAAATCATACAATCCCATATACACAATCCTATTCCCACAGTTGATCCAAAGATGGGGCTTTGTTTTTTTCCCACAGACGCCGGGACCTTTTCTACTTCCAATGGCCACTGTCTGGCCCTCCTAAAGTCTGAAGGACAGTAAACTGGCCCTATGTTTAGAAAGTTTGGAGATCCCTGCTCTGGATGTAAAGAGTGCCCCCTTGTCCTCTGTGATGACCTTAAAGCGAATAACTCTATATGGACCACTTATGTATTTGTACATGTTGGTCATATCCCCCCTTAATCTCCTCTTCCCAAGAGAGAATACATTTAGTTCCTCTAATCTTTCCTCGTAGCTGAGCTCCTCCATGCTTCTTATCAGTTTGGTTGCCCTTCTCTGCACTTTCTCCAGTTCCCAGATATCCTTTTTGAGAACTGGTGCCCAAAACTGAACTGCATATTCCAGATGAGGTCTTACTAATGATTGCTATCATTGTCTTCATCTAGTGGCTAAAATGCAGGAAGTTTTTCTGAAATAACTCAATCAGCAAATAAATCAAGTTTTTAACACTAGATGGAGCTGACAATCATAGGAAGGCATAGTATTAGAGAAATATGGGAACATTTGTGCATCCTGGAGGAATGCATGTGACATTCATCCAACAAATGTTTTATAAACAGACCCCAGTGTGTTGCAGTGCCATTCATTTTGAGTGGCACCCCAACAAACTGTTACAGTAGCGGTTGTTTTGGTGCACTGCATTCAAAAATAGGCCTTTGTCATTTTTAACAAGGTAAGGCATGCTGCCAACTCATTTAATGTAATGGGGTTTCCATAACACAGCACATGTTAACGTGCAGTAATGCAATGCATATTATTACTTGGGCCCTGAAGCAAAACCTAATGCTAGTATGACACAGACAGATATTCCTTTAAAAAACATAATATATAATTGGAAATAGGCAGTAAGGGCCAAGGCAGAGAGAGAAGAATGTGCAATGATAGTTGCTATTGCAATATCTTTCCAGAATTCTCCCTCTTGTTGTCAGTACTAGTGCTGCACCTCTAACTCCAATATTGAGGGCTGGTTCACACTGGGATAGCAGACAGGATTGCCAACCGTCAGTAAATTTACTGACAGATTTTAAAAATCAGTGACTTTTACAACTTTCCATAAATATTAGGGGTTGATGATTTGTCATGCTGTGTTGACTTTTGTAAGTATTACTTGTTAGGTGTATTGTTAGTGTTTCCATATCATGTTTAAATATCAATTGTCTGTTATTTTTTTGGTTGTCAATAAATGAGCTCAGTCAGTAAATTTCCCTTGTTTTGTCAGTAAAAAATGCTGCCGGAGGTTGGTTAGCCTGATTGCAGGGGAACAGGCGCGTCCCTGCGCAGTGGGTTTTGACAGCCCATTCATTTGAAAGGGGTTCAAAACACACCGAACAAGGCAAAAAGTAGTGCTTGCACTGGAAAAAATCAATAGATGGTGTCGCGCTCCTAAGCTGATGTCAGTGTAAAAATCGCATACAGTCGCTGTTGTGTGGAATCAGCGAACTAATGGTGGTATGCAAATTAAAGTGACTGTGTGCAACTCAGGCTAAAACATCAGTAAGACAATAGAATACATATAATGCAATGACTAAAATCATCGTGAAAATAAAATTAGGAATAGTCGCTAGGTCGCTGCAGGCAATGCTCGACCAGCGGAAACATAAAAGTAATGGTAAAGTGATGACCAGTGGTCATCACTTTACCATTACTTTATTGTCACTTTATAGTATAGTCACTTTAATTTGCATACCACCATTAGTTCGCTGATTCCACACAACAGCGACTGTATGCGATTTTTACACTGACATCAGCTTAGGAGCGCGACACCATCTATTGATTTTTTCCATTTCTCTCTTTTGGGTATTGTTTTAACCCTCTCGGTGTTCGCTGCACCTTACACATTTCCACATCCAATTCTTCGTAGTAGCGCGGGAATATTATATTCATACTTTAGTGCTTGCACTACTCTTAAAAAGCACTGCACCAAATCACAAAAATGGAACTTCTGCTTATCTGTTTTCAACCCCCCCCCCCCCCTCCGGTGCCACATTTGGCATCTTTCCAGGGGGAGGGGGAGAACAGATACCTGTTTTTTACAGGTACTGTTCCCCACTTCCGGGAGACGGGACCATGTTCCCTCCTCCTTCCTCCGCCACTAGACCAATTAGAAAGCATAGTGCGCTTCGCGCTTGCGCAGTAGGGAACTGGCTGTGAAGCCAAAAGGCACATCTTTGGTAATCAGGCGAAAAAAGGCAGAACACACTGCAAACTCCTCTCTGAAGTCTGCACCTCCCTTTAGGAGAGTCACGGACAGCATCACAGGCTCTGTAAGTGCTCTCGAGACAAGCACATGGGACACTTTCCCCTGTCTGGCTGCCACAATACCAGTCTGTCTCTTCTCCTGTGTCTTCCTCCCCCCCCCCCCCCCAATCACAGCTCTCCTGCGCTGCTATCCAATCCTGTCCTCCCTTGTTTTTGTTGTTAGGGGTGGGCTTCCTTCTTAGCTATAGCAGTAACCTATATCTGCCTTCAATCCTGCAGCTGTACCCAATAGACTCTCTTCTGGGCTGATATCAGTTTAGACAGAAAATGCAACGCAATGTTTCAGAGAGCAATATTCTGCATATATTACAGAGGCAATACTAAGCCAGTGCTACATCTGTGTTTTGTGGTTATATCTGCACTTTATGAAAGCGCATCAAAACCCATGCAGTCAGAAAGTGCTCCGAACCCACAGGTTATAATAGAAGTCTATGGCTAAGCGCAGCATACCTGCAGGGAAGCTGTAGGTACATTGCACTGCACCCACGGTGTGTGTAAACCGCAACACATCAGTGTGAAAGCAGCCTTATACTAATATATCCAATGTATTGCTTCACATTGACCTGACAATCTCTTCTTTGCTGCTGCTGGCACCACTCTGGAGACCGCTCGCCGGGATAAGAAGTGGAGTGCATTTGGTATCACTCCGCATGGGACAGGAGCCAGCACTACAGAGGAGACATCTTGCTCCCTACTACAGCTCCAAATTTAGTAGTCCCTCTGCATTGCACTCTGTTTGATGCTCTGAAATGGCGGGTCAGCAAGCCCAGATTGCGATATACCAGTCACCTGTCTACGATCTACTGGTAAATTGCGATCTATGGGTTTCTGACCCCCTCTCTAACTGCTACATCTACAAGCTTATTCTTTTGAAAAACAGACTTACTGGCCAGATCACCAGGTGAAAATAATGGAAAGAAAGCATAAAAAGAAAATGAATGCAGCCATCGCCTCTAAAAATTGGTAAGCTGTAATTCAACAAATGTTTTCTTTTGGGTTTAATACCGCTTTAAACCTGCACTAGCCTCAACCTGGATCCCCACCAATGGGTGTACATTCCAGCAGTGCCAGGGATCTGTTGTTTAGTGGCATGAAGATGATCAGACACAACGTGTCCATGAATCACTGTGAACGTGAACGATGTGGATCTACATCGCTGGAGGATGTGATTGGCCAGTGGCAGATGGTGGTATATGGTCGGTCGATTGGGTATCCCGCAGCCCCCCAGGTCGGTCGTTCATTCCCCGCACTTACTTCATCTAGGTCGCTGGCTTCCTCTGGGCGGCTGCTTCACCCTGCGTGTCCTCCCTCTTTCGGCTTCACGGTGGCGCGGCTTCCCCTCCGTCTCCTTCCTAATCCTCCTCGGTGGCCAATAGGATTGCTTCTACTCTCGGTCAATCAGGTCTCAGGACCCACTTTCTGAGCGGGATTGGCTGGGAGGAGAATCAGGAAGACAACAGCAAATATTAATTCGCTACTGTCACACAACGTGGTGGGCTCACGGAGCAGTGCTTTTTTTTAAGCCAATTAGAGCCTCTGGCTCTAATCATGTGCTTTAAAAAAACAAAAACCCATTGGAATCCATGCGTCTGTCACCCTGCATGTAAATTAGGGGCTGGGCACATGGATTAGAGGGATAGGCTGCCGCTGTGATTGGCGTTAGAATTACATCGGGGGGAACATGGTTTATTTTGTAATTTTTTTTTATTTTTACAATAAAGGACTGCTTTGACGGTGTGGATGTTATTATTATTTGCATTTTTTTGTGAATGAGTAACAAGGGGTACTGTGTACCCTGTATTCATTCCCCTGGGGAAGGGGGCAGATATCTGGGGGGATCCTTATCCCAAAAAGGACTTCCAGTCCCTCCTTCACAGACCTCAACATCCCTTCTGGATGGGACAGTGACAGGATGTGCAAATGAAGCCCTCGTCTCCATCAACTTGGGGAAACAGTGCCTTGCAAGGGGAGGCTTTGCTGCTCCTCCCTGCAAGGTACCCTCCCAATATTGTGGGCATGTGGCCTATTATGGTTCAGGAGGGGCATGCACCCTTGCTGCCCCCCTTTTACCGGCCACCCAGGCTGCATACCTGGACACAAATCTTTTATAAAGGAGATTGTGTGACCAAATGCTAATGCTTTTAGTCATGTGCCCAGCACCTAAAGGTACACAGTCCATATTCCCATCGCACACAGGTGTAGACTAATACACCTCACTAATCGATCCGTGACTGCTGCCCCTCTCTGCCAATCCATTCACTGGCTTCCCCTACCCCACTGTATAAAATTCAAAATGCTAACCAAAACATACACGGCCATCCACAACATCGCACCCAGCTACATCACCAACCTCATCTGCAGATATCGCCCAAATCGTCCCCTCTGCTTCTCCCAGGACCTTCTGCTCTCTAGCTCCCTTGTTACCTCCTCCCATGCCCACCTTCAGGACTTCTCCAGAGCCTCTCCCATCCTCTGGAACTCCTTGCCCCGGTATATCCGATCAGCCCCTAAGCTGTCCACCTTTAGGAGATCCCTGAAAACTCACTTATTCAGGGAAGCCTATCCCAACAACTGTCTCCGAGCCACCCCCATCAAATCATTCCCCGCATCTATTACCTTTTGTACCACCACCCCCTCCCTTTAGAATGTAAGCTCTATGAGCAGGGTCCTCCTGTCCCTTCTGTATTGAACTGTACTGTAATTGTGCTGTCCACCCTCTACATTGTAAAGCACTACGTAAACTGTTGGAGCTATATAAATCGTGTATAATAATAATAATATAATAATTTTATTCCCTAGGGTGTCTGCTAAAACAATATATATATATAATGTTTGGGAGTTTTAAGTAACTTTCTAGCAAATAAATGATGATTTTTACATGTAGGAAAGAAGTGTCAGAATTGGCCTGGGTGGCAAGGGGTTAATTACCATAAGTAAGTAATATACAAATAATTATTCTATATTGTCTTTAAGGTAAGTTACTATGTTTTCAAAATCTGTACTCAAGCAGGTGGCTTAATGTTTGAAGTTATAACTTCAAACCAGTAATTTCACAGTAAATAGATAAACAATAAATTATTATCTTATAACATATAGCATAATAATATATGATTTAGCTTGTACCTTTTCAGCAGCAGCAGATTCTCATTCTCCCTCCTAACTATGTGAGAAAAACATGGTATTGTGGGTAAATCTTATACTCATAAACCCAAGTTTTTTCCTTCTAGTTAAAACGGGAGTTCCGCCGAAATTTTTTTTTTTAAAAGTCAGCAGCTACAAATACTGCAGCTGCTGACTTTTAAAATAAGGACACTTACCTGTCCAGCGCGCCCATGATGTCGGCACCCGAAGCCGATCTGTCGCTCGGCTCTCGGGTGCTGCTGCTGCCATCTTCGCTAAGGGAATCAGGAAGTGAAGCCTTGAGGCTTCACTTCCCGATTCCCTACTGCGCAATACGGATAGTCCCTGCTGTCTCTGGGATCCGTGTGTTTCCCAGCAGACAGCGCGGGGGGGACAGAAAGTGGCGTAGATACCCGCAGTATTTGCGGATATCTATGTCCGGGAGTGGGTGCAAATACCTGTATTATACAGGTATCTGCACCCCCTCCCCCCTGAAAGGTACCAAATGTGACACCGGAGGGGGGGAGGGTTCCGAAAAGCGAAGGTTCCATTTTTGTGTGAACCTCCGCTTTAAGAGGGCTGGGCTGGAAGGGAGCATTTGTCTTTTAGATACATGCCCCTTCTATGACACTGCAGTGAGAGGAGAGCCTCCACTGCAGCATTTTTATTGGACAGCTTGGGCCAATGGTACTTTACCATTGGTCGAATACTTCAAGCTGTCCATTGAGCTCAGTGCCTCCGACAAGAAGTGAGGAGAGGCACTGTGAGCTCATCCTCTCAGTCTGCTGCAAACAGTGTGTGCCAGCTTGCATTTAAACTGGCTGCTCTGTATTTAGCTTCTAACAGGCTGCCCCGTAAATTTTTCCCAGTGGTGGGGTAGGATTTCAGCTACCTACCCCCTGGTCACCGAGCTACAACCCTCGTATTCGATCCTCTGCCTCACCTGCCTCCCCTGACTGCACGCCCCTGCTTCTATGTGCAACAAAAAAAGTAGAGCAGTGATTCGTACTAAACAAGATGAGAACTGTGTGTGTGTAACAGATGTGTAGGGTATTCAAATGAAATCTAGGATTAAAATAAATAAATAAATGCTAACAAGAATATGCAGATGACTCGGAGCTGTGAACCTGGACTGAGCCTAAGGCCCGTAATATAGCTGTTCTAAGAAAATGCAGCTGAATGCTGTGCATGCTTTAATGACATGACATATGCACCCCCTAGGGGGGATTCTCACAGTTTTACAGCAAGAAATTACACCATGGAGTGTTTGCAATTTGAGCAGATTGCCTCTGAAAGAAACATACTTATTTTAGCAGAAGTATAAAATTCTGGGAAAATAAAGAAATATCCACACATTTTAAGTCCTATGGATAAACATCTGAAAGATGACCTGATTGTACATATTGCTGGAATATTATTGTTGCATTTACCCTGCCCTGTCTAATTTGTGATTTTTTTTTAATATGTTTTTCCTGGCTTGCAATGGCACAGATTGAAAATCATATTACTGTAGGTGCGCCACCTAGTGGCTATCTACAGCATATATCATTCTTGGGGACATTCATGGTCAGGGTTAACAGAAGTTTTCTTCATTTAATCAGTATATAGTGTTGGTGGTATTATTTTAGGTTTTTCAACAGACAACATTTTTCTACTGGAATGTAACCAGTTACACCTCATATTGTCATGAGTCTAAGGCTATTGTATGTGATGAATGGCGGCTCCTATCTGGCTGGGCTACACAAAGACTAATTATGGGCTGTCGGAGATCGCAGTTCCAAGATTAGACAGCAGTCGGATTAAGTGCAATTCTGGACAGACGCTGCCCCCCAGAGACCACTTCTGGCAGTACAATCAGAATACATGGAGGCGACTACCAATTGGGCAGGTGGGCGGGCAGTGGGAGGTGCTGTGATTGAGGTGTGATTGACAAAAAGGGTTTGCACACACACCTGATTCTCTTATTCCATCTGGAGCTCAGCTGAGAAGGGTCACCACGATAAGTAGATCATTATATTGTATTTTAACTGTATATTATATCATTGTACTGTAGCCTTGCTGTATGTTGTGTAATTGTGTAACCCCCTTTTGATACACGTTAGCTTTCGCATTTCCTTGGGAAATAAACAAGATTTGATTATTATGAAGCCGTGTGCTTGGTTCCATAGCTAACCTCGTATTATTGTGATATTAAACGTAGCATGCGCTCATAGGTTTAACAGACTGACTAATCTACAGAGACTAAACAAAGTTAATGCATAGAGATGAGATAATATCTAGATTGTAGTAGTATATCGTTTTCTACAATTATTATCAAATCCCACATTTGGCACCCATAGATTGAGACAAACAGAATATCGTTTTTTTTCTGCATTGGATTCACAAACCTAAGGCATTTTTCTTTGTTTCGAGTCTCATTAACACAAACCCTCAAACATCCAGAACGGAAAATCGTCTCTAGTGTGGACAAGATTGGCGCTGGCTCGCGAATTCTGAAACCACGCTTGGATGGTCATGAAAATTCTGTGAAAGATCTCATCGGTGAAGCGGACGCGTAGAACCTGGTGAGAGCTGTGGCTGATATATGTATGTATGTTAAATGTTTGTAAGTTTGGCCAGGTAACCGGTCATTGTGACTGGCGAGTAAAGGGGATGATCACCCCTTGGGTTATTTTATATAATCGATAAATTGACAGGACAAACCACACAGCGCTGAGGAAAAAAGTGGGAATTATTTTATTTTTTTTATATATTTTTTTTTTTTGTTACCCATGTGAGTGTGATAGCTCTCAGTTCCAATAGGAGTTCACTGTGGCCTGCAATTTAAGAGGAGACAGCATTAAGAGTGTCTTTTCTGGAAAAGTTCGTAGTTTAAACTGATTTTTTGTTTTTTTTTTTTTTTTTTTTTGTGTTGTGTTTTGTTTTTGGGTCTTCTGTGTGGGACTAGAGGTGAAAAACTAGACTTTGAGCAGCTTGTGGGGGGTTGCTTATCTGTTTGTTCATCTGTGTGTGTATTGTCTTAACAACTGTTCAGTGTAGCTAGTTGCTAGTTAGCATATCAATGGAGGCCATCGAGCTATTCATCGCTAAACATGGGGCTATTAGATTTCAATCTACACAAGAAGGTGGGTTGACACAACAATTTAATGAACTTTTGACACAATGTAATACACATAACAGCCTTATAAGTAATAAATCAAAAAAAGGCAGAAAACAGAGATTAGCAAATTTGATGTGCATGTTTTTAAAAATTAGAGACATTTCTGAACGGAAGGAATCAGAATGGATAGATGAAAGGAAGCAATTCATGCAGCAGCTACAAAATATAACAAAAGATATATTAATTAGGGTTGAAAATGCAGATGCACAAGCGCGTAGTCAGATTGAACAATTAGTGACGGAAAAATGCGAATTAGAACAGAGATTGGAGGAATTAGGAAAAACGTGTGAGTTAAGAGAAGGTTGCATCGTCTTTTTGAATCAAAGGGAGGCTGAGAATTTGCAGGTTATCGCAATGCTTAAGGAGGAGTTACAGGGTGCACAGGCAGCCATAATGGATTTATCCTCCAAACCTACAATAGCCGAAGATGCAATGGTGGAGGTACCCTCCGCACATGCTCAGTGTACAGAAGTAGAAGTGGAACATAAAGAGGACCCATATACTATTGTTGCTGCAAATCATATTACTATGATGGGAATTGATGCTGGAGACGTAAATACAAACGTGATAACTGCGCTTGAAATTGATTCAGGAGTTGAAATGGAAACTTCTGATGACTCCTCAGACGATGAAAGTGTAAAGTCTGTTAATTCCAATCACAGTAATATTATCCAGCAATGCGAATTTCCAGCACAAGATGTTAAAAAAAGGGCCTATGCAGAGAAACCAGAGCTAAAATGTTGTTTGTGTAAAAGGGGAGGTCACATCGCAAAGTATTGTTGGGCGAATAACGATATCAAAAAAAGATCATACCTGAAGACTACCCCAAGGCATTATGAATGTTATTCGGCCAGGTGGGGTAGCAATCCAAAGCATGGAGCCAATAGTAAGCAAACCCAATTCCCCGTTAAGACCCAATTACGGAGTCTACAAACTGAAAAGCAATATGTAGGACAGTTGCATAAAATCAAAATGGAAGTAGCCGAATGGTTATTCAAACATAGCACTGGGGGAAGCAATGCTAGCAGCACTTAGTCAGCTGCAAGTATGTTAAAAATACTCTGATCAAAGTTTCCTTCCTATGAATAAGGTTTTAAGTATTTTTGTAGTTTTTTTTATAAGGTTTAATGTTTTATTTAATGAATTTTTATTAGGTTTTTTTAATTTTCTTTATTATTAATTTTTTTATTTTTTTCATTTTTTTTTTCATTTTTTTTTTATTAATTTTTAATTTTTTTTTTTTTTTATTAATTTTTTTTTTTTCATATTTTTTTTTTTTTTTAATTTTTTTTTTTTTTTTTTCATTTTTCAATTTTTTTTTTTTTTATTAATTTCTGTTTTAGTTTTAATGTTTGTTTTTTTTATTTTTTTAGTTTAGTTGTTTATACTACAACTCGGTGTTCCCCTAGCAGTACAATTAATGAGAAGAGACTTGGGGCACTTAAAGTCAATTGTCATGATAATCGTGTTTAATCATTGTCTTTGTGTTCCTTTTCCAGAGACCAGGGAGAGAACAGGTTTGGGATACTAAACATTTGTGTTTTGTTTGCAGGTCCGTCAAAGTGAGACCAACACGGGGGTTAGGTTATTGTAAATGCATAATCGATTATCACATGGTACCATGAGCTCATTAATTAGTAATTGTTTGCAAACAATGAAAATATTTAAACAATAATCTGACAAAACTAAAGAGTTACAAATGAGGTAGCAAATGTTGTGATGAAGTTACAAATGTTTTGTTTGTTTTGTTTGTGTTGTTTTCCCATTAACTTATTGTCTTTCAGATAAAAAAAAGAAACGTGTACTCTTCTCAGGAGAAAATCCATGGATGTCTTTAAAAGTTGAGTGTTTGTCATTGTTGTATGGTGGTTGTCTTGTCATGTTGTTCTTGGGTGATAATGGCCAGACTTTTAATGTTTATTCTTTTTTAAATTTTTTTTTTTTTTTTTTTTTTTGAAAAAAAAAAAAAAAAACATTTTTTTTTTTTTGTTTGTGGGTATTGGCTTAGTCAGCTATTTTATTGTTGTTTTGTTCAGGTGTAAAAAGCTCCAAAAGGTTTAGGCTTTATACACCTGAAAGGGGAATTAGTGCATAGATCGTAAGATAAAGTTAGTGCATAGATCGTAAGATAAAGATAAATGCATTGGTTGTTTTTCTTTTTGCGTTTTTAAATTGAGAATTTTTGAGAAACAACAGTGACGTTCGTTTTTTTAAAGTTTTGACCATACCGTGGGGATCCATTTTAGAGTGGGTTCTGCCTAAAGAGGTCATGGTTGTTTTTGATAGTTTGGTCAAATTGCAGAAGCCAGGAATACTAAGTTCCTGGGTTCCAAGGAAGGAAATAGGAGTAAATATAATAAGCAAGCAGATATTATGGATAAGAATTTGATTCTGCTCTTGTTTTTCAATTCCAGAATCCTGGTGGAGCGAGATTGGAAAGGTTCTGGAAAATGGATGACGGATGATCATCTGGTTGGCAGTTTGTCTGTGCCATACCACGCCCCAAATTTATTCCACTAAATATCAGGAGAGACGGGACAAACAAAAAGATTCACTTTAACACTTTTTCTTTTCCTATGGACGATCTGGTGCTGAATCTGAAAGACTGTGCCTATCAATAAGACTTGAAACATTTTTTTTTTTTTTGCTGGACTCTCTCCTGATGAATGCAAACGTGTTATTAATATACGTACAATGGGTTGGAGGTTGGGGGAAGGAATATAACACATCCAATCCATCAGAACATGGAAATGTAAAATATATATGTTTTTTTTTTTTGTTGGAGGGAGGAGTTGAAATAAGAAAAGTTGTGTAATGTATGACATGTATTGACGTAACGGAATTTATATGGTGCAGGTACCCAGGAGGCGGGCACTTAGGCATAATAAGGTGTCTGTTGGCCGGACTAGAGGGTGTCAGGTGACACATCAATGGGGTGAACATTTCCTTGTATGGGGGAGATGCGCCTGGTTGAGGTCTCACCTGAGAAGTTGAAACCCTGCACAGGGAATGCCAGTGAATACACACAGGAGCATGCTCCGATAGATAAAGGGAGCAAACGCTGACTACCAGAGTACAGTATGCCTTCACCACATGGCGCTGCAACATCTCACAGTGGTTGATAAAAACCTATTACCCTATATTTGCTGAGTATACGCTGAATCAAGTGCTGTCATCGTACCAGTGACTTACTCCCAGAGATGTGCGGACACAGAATAAGGTGCATGCAGGATGCTTATCTCTGAGGAGTAACCACAAGAGGAGGCATGTATTCAGCACTATATTGGGGGAATAGGAGCTGGGATGGGTGTTGGTAATGGAGTAGACATCGGTATCCTGAGGAACAAACTCTCAGCCATAGCTTGAGCGGGACTTTGTTACTCAGAGAGATTGGTGGCATCCTTAATAACATTCACAAAATACCCAGGGTAAATGAGCTCCAGATTTGGTGAACCATGTTGAGAGGTTGGTGGAGGGTGTGAGGGTACAGGATGGAAATCGGTCATGGGCTCTGGCGTACACGCAGTGGCGGACGGAAGTGTCAACCAGCATCAAGCTGATTGTGCAATCTCTGTATAAAGGGAAGTGGCCTGATGAGTCAGCATCACCGCTCAGTAAGACTCTGCCAAAACACGTCGCCTACACTAATCCAAAATGGTGGTCGAATGCCTGGATGGGCTGTACCAGTTTGGATGGTGAAAGGTGTTAGGCTGTATGATCCCATATACAGAAGTGCGGACTTGGTCTGTATGTTTGGTGGCATCAATGGGCTTACTGATTGGGGATTCTATCTTGTCGCATTTGAGGCTAAATCACCCACATGTGATCAGAGGAGATGGAAGCAGGTTGATACTTCCTTCGGTCGGAAGTATGACCATGATGTCCTTTGTATGCCAGGTCAATACATCATGGTGGTGAACGTAAAAATGTTGGGAAGTTATTTCAGGGATCATTGCTGGGGAGGAAGCACCTGGGTGTCATTTGGGACATAGACAAGTTTGTTTCTTTGTCCTAAAGAATGCCGATGTAATGTTAGTCATAAAACTGGAAGGTTCCTTGAACCTAACCATAGGTAGAGGTGCATGGTATACCCTGGGCATGGTCTCTGAAATCCAGGCACAGGGATGGAATTGTGTGGTTTTGTAATTTTTGCAAATTTATATGTGTGATTAGACTCAATATTTATATAGAAGGGTCTCCCATTTGGCTATGCAAGTTGAGGGACGAATTGACAGTAGAGTCTCTGTGTACAAATTAGAGACCTTGCTGCCAAGTCAGAGCCCTGCAATACCGTTGTGAGCAAGCCTGCCTAATCCCGACCCATATGTACAGTAAAGGGTTATAGGGTTGGGAGCGGGGTGCGTAAAGGGACGGGACACATATATATGTATATAGTATGGTAATAAGTTGATTTATGTTATGGTATAGTGTGACCTATGAGTATTGTAGGTTAGTAATATGGGTGAATAAGGCCCTCCTCGAGACTCTGTGTTGGAAAGCTGGGTGATGTGTTACCCTGAATGTGTGATGGTGAATGGTGAGTGAATGAGCACCCCGTGCCTGT
Organism: Lithobates sylvaticus; assembly: GCA_028564925.1. NCBI lineage: Eukaryota > Metazoa > Chordata > Amphibia > Anura > Ranidae > Lithobates > Lithobates sylvaticus. Next base: position 437,785,046 of record CM053030.1, read on the forward strand.
ACTGCATCTCGTCCTGAAGTTACCAAAGACACAGAAGGGTGACATGGAAGCTGTCACTGAAGAAGGATGGTGGTGTATCACTAAGTGGCAAAGCGGAGAGTGTTGGAAAGCATGACACGATAAGAACAGGTTGAAAACCACAGCGCGTTAAGAAAGTCAAGGACTGTTCTATGGGTACTGATTTGGAAACGCATGTCAGGGAGAAAACAGTTATGGACTGTTCAATAGGAGCTGGGTCGGAAGAAGGGTGTTATGCGCCTGTTGAGGCGCAAAGCGGCATATGTTGGATTCAATACAAGATACACCCCCCCCCTTTTACTGGAATGTAACCAGTTACACCTCATATTGTCATGAGTCTAAGGCTATTGTATGTGATGAATGGCGGCTCCTATCTGGCTGGGCTACACAAAGACTAATTATGGGCTGTCGGAGATCGCAGTTCCAAGATTAGACAGCAGTCGGATTAAGTGCAATTCTGGACAGACGCTGCCCCCCAGAGACCACTTCTGGCAGTACAATCAGAATACATGGAGGCGACTACCAATTGGGCAGGTGGGCGGGCAGTGGGAGGTGCTGTGATTGAGGTGTGATTGACAAAAAGGGTTTGCACACACACCTGATTCTCTTATTCCATCTGGAGCTCAGCTGAGAAGGGTCACCACGATAAGTAGATCATTATATTGTATTTTAACTGTATATTATATCATTGTACTGTAGCCTTGCTGTATGTTGTGTAATTGTGTAACCCCCTTTTGATACACGTTAGCTTTCGCATTTCCTTGGGAAATAAACAAGATTTGATTATTATGAAGCCGTGTGCTTGGTTCCATAGCTAACCTCGTATTATTGTGATATTAAACGTAGCATGCGCTCATAGGTTTAACAGACTGACTAATCTACAGAGACTAAACAAAGTTAATGCATAGAGATGAGATAATATCTAGATTGTAGTAGTATATCGTTTTCTACAATTATTATCAAATCCCACAAAAAAAAAAATTCTATAGGCGTTTAGGAGCGTTTAGCTTTTTTCTGTCACAAAACTCCGCTCAAAAAAGGCAAACCAGAAGGGTTTTTTTCTGCCTAAACGCTGAGCTCAACCCCTTAATGACCAGGCCATTTTTTGCGATACAGCATTGCGTTGCTTTAACGGACAATTGCGCGGTCGTGCGATGTTGTACCCAAACAAAATTGATGTCCTTTTTTTACCACAAATAGAGCTGTCTTTTGGGGATATTTGATCACCTCTGTGGTTTTTATTTTTTGCGCTATAAACAAAAAAAGAGCTCCAATTTAAAAAAAAAAAAGATATTTTTTACTTTTTGCTGTAATAACTATCCAAAACAAGATGTAAAAAATCGCAATAAGCGTATAATTGATTGGTTTGCGCAAAAGTTATTGCGTCTACAAAATAGGGGATAGATTTATGGCATTTTTATTATTTTTTTTACTAGTAATAGCGGTGATCTGCCATTTTTAGCGGGACTGTGACATTACGGCGGACAGATCGGACACTTTTGAAATTTTTTTGGGACCAGTGACATTTATACAGCGATCAGTGCTATAAAAATAGTACAAAGAATAGAGCAGCGCTAAATATCACAATTAATACATCTCCTCATCCAATAAATCAATACATGAAAAATGTAGTTATTGGAAAGGAAAAATCAGAAAAAGTTCATATAGAAATCAGGATTCCAAAAATGTGCATCAATGAAGACTAAAGTCAGAAGTGTAACTTCCACCATAAGACACTCTTTGCTGCTCACCTCAATGATAGGACCCCTATTACTGCACTCATCACCTCTTTCTAACTCTAAGCCCACTTACTAACAAACCCCCCAGGATATTGAAGCACGTCCCCTCATACAAATCATATTCTCATATTACCTCCCTTACTCTTCTGCTTCTCCTAACCTCTGGGGGATATTTCCCCAAACCCTGGGCCTCACTTATTTAACTGTACCCAACACACCCATCACTCCACACCCTCTGGCAATAGTCGCAATCTACGCAATTTAGTCTCCATTCCTCTTCTTCCCAACGCCAGACTACCACCCCTCTGGACCATTATCGACTTTCCTTGATGAGTTTTCTGCCTGGTTACCCTACTTTCTCTCTTCAGAAATTCCCACAATCCTTCTCCGTGATTTCAACATCCCTGCTAATACAAACACTTCTGCTACTTCTAAACTTCTTAGTCTAACCTCTTTATTTGACATGAAGCAATGGGTACAGGCTTCTACTCACTCTGATGGCAACACCCTTGACCTTGTTTTCTCCTACCTATGCACTCCATGCAACTTCTCCAACAATCCTTTTTCTCTCTCCGACCACCACCTTATTAGTTTCTCTCTCCCCCTGTCTTCCACCACCTTTCCCTCCAATCGCCTAACCATCACCTATAGAAACTTTTGCAACTTCAACTTCTCTATTCTACTACTAACCACCTCTATGACAAAATCTCTCCCCTGTCCTGCCCCAACCAAGCCACTTCCATCTACAATAAATCCCTGTTCTCCACCCTGGACAAGCTTACTCCCCTCATTACATGCAGAATCAGGCCTCGACCCCTACAACCCTGGCAAACGGATGACACTAGAATAATCAACAAAACGTAGTCACGCTCTTGAGCATCTGTGGCACAAGACTAAGTCTCTCAAAGACTTCAACCAATACAAATCTGCACTCCAAAAATACTATTCTTTCCTCCACACTGCCAAGCAGACCTATTTTACAACTCTTATTAACACCTTCTCATCCAGTCCCCGTAAACTCTTCTCTACCTTCAACTCTCTACTTCGTCCTCCACGGCCTCTAGCCACTGACTCACTCACTGCCCAGGAGATTGTTAATCACTTCAAAAACAAGATTGATACAATCCGTGATGAAATCTCAACTCTACAGGTATCTCCCCCAGTTAAAACCCCATGTCAACAGGTACAATTGACACTCCCCTTATTTCAATCTGCTACTATAGAAAAAGTTGCTAAACTCCTTTCTAACACCCACCTAACCACCTGTCCCCTGGACCCCATTCCCTATCAAATACTATGGTCGCCCTTTGACTCTATCCTACACTCTCTAACCTACATCTTCAATCTCTCCCTCACCTCTGGCATCTTCCCCAATGCTCTAAAACATGCATTGGTCACCCCCATACTTAAAAATCTGTCCTTGGACCCTACCGATCTTAACAATGTACGCCCTATCTCCTTGCTCCCCTTTTCCTCCAAACTCCTTGAATGCCTGGTTGACCACCTCATTAAGAATAACCTTCTTGATCCCCTTCAATCTGGATTTTTTCCTCAACACTCCACAGAAACTGCTCTTTTAAAACTCACAAATGACCTACTTACTGCAAAAACCAACGGACACTATTCTGTACTCCTACTTCTGGACCTTCAGCTGCCTTTGACACGGTTGACCACCCCCTCAAAAAACTTTACTCCCTTGGTCTTCGTGACTGTGCTCTTCAGTGGCTCTCATCCTACTTATCCCAACGCACCTTCAGTGTCACTTAAAATTCTACTTCCTCCACTCCTCTTCCCTTCTCCGTCGGGGTCCCCCAAGGTTCTGTTGTTGGACCTCTTTTATTTTCAATCTACACCTCTTCCCTGGGTCAGCTGATAGCGGATAGCCTCTCACGTCTTTCAATATCATTTCTACACCCCTCAACTCACTCCATCAGTCTCCTCATGCATCTCTAACTTACTAACAGACATATCTTTCTGAAAGTCACACCACTTCCTCAAACTCAACTTGTCCAAAACCGAGTTCATAATATTTCCTCCCCCACGTGCCTTTTCCCCTGACTTATCTGTCAAGAGCAAAGACACAACCATCCACCCATCCCCCACATGTCAGTGTGCTAGGTGTTATCCTGGACTTTAAACTCTCCTTTCGGCCCCACATCCAATCACTTTCCAAAGCTTGCCTCCCGCCTCAACCTCCGCAACATCTCTAAACTATGTCCCTTTCTAACCACTGAAACCACAAAGCTCCTGATTCACTCCTTGGTTATCTCTCGCCTCGACTACTGCAACTACCTCCTCATTGGCTTACCTTTAAATAGACTATCTTACCTTCAGTCCATCATGAATGCTGCTGCCAGACTCATCCACCTTACAAACCGCTCAGTGTCTGCTACCCCTCTCTGCCAATTCCTCCATTGGCTGCCACTTGCCCAACAAAAATAAATTCAAAATACTAATAATAAGTTACAAAGCCATCCACAACAAAGCTAAATCACTAGCCTAGTCTCAAAATACCAACCTAATTGCCCTCTTCCTTCCTCCCAATACCTCCTGCTCTATAGTTCCCTCATCACCTCCTCACATATCTGCCTCCAGGACTTCTCCCAATCCTTGGCTATCCTCTGGAATTCCCTACCCCAATCTGTCAGACTGTCTCCAAATTTATCCACTTTTAGGCGATCCCTGAAAACTTTCCTCTTCAGAGAAGTGTCAGCGCACATGTCCCTTCTGGTTGATTAAGGGACGTGATCAACCGGAAGTGACGTGTGCGCTCCATGTCTGCGCTCGACGGGCAAAGGAACGAGGAAGTCGACCGCTGCTGTACACAGCAGATGCACTTCATACATCCGGTAACCAGAACGGAGACACAGGCACAGTGCACTTTATATTTTCTCTAATTTCTATTTTATATGGTACGCTTAACTTACACAGGGGAGTTTTTTGGGAACAATAAATAAAATGTTATCAGTATTACGCTATGTGGTTATGTTATTCCTTCCACATGTTTACTGAAACCTGGGTTCAGTTGTGCTGACATCTGGTGGAACCTTGGAGGAGTGGTGGAGAAGCTGTTTAAAAATACAGGCATATTTTTGCTGTACATCTGGTGAGTGCATCCCCATAGGGGAAAGGATACTACACGTGGTGGAATGTTTGGAGGAAGGCTCTAACAGACATCACAGCAAATATTATAATAAGACTCTTTCTCCGCAATCCCAATCACTCATTAATGGACTATTAATGTTAGCTGGTCGGACTTATATATATCTGACTAGAAGCGCTGCTACAATATTTTAAGATACCTTTTATGGCAATTTTAAGTGTCTGCTACAGAGTGCTTACTATATTTGCACTTTATAATTTATATTTATTTCGTAAGGTTTAAAATCCTTAGGCGCAGAGTGGTGTTTTTCTAGGAGGGCGGGTTTCATAAACATCATTTTTACAAGTCAGGAACAGCCTTGAGACAGAAAGTGGAAACCAGGGTCGGGGGGCAGAGTTGGGAGGCGGAGCTGGTGGTCTTGGGTACCGATGACAGCTTGCCTCTTGGCTGGATAGGAGGGCGGGTGGGGCAGCATATAGGAGAACCGATCCTGCTCCTGCAGCCGTTGAAAGACCTGCAGGAGACAGCCGGCCCTCCTATCCAGCCTGCTGCTAGCTGCATCCAGAGTGTAAAGTGAAGAGGCAAGCAGTCTTCCGTACCTAGGACCGCCTGCTCCGCCTCCCAGCTCCGGTCCCCGACTCTGGCTCGGGCTCACGCAAGTGTAGACAAAACTGACAGGGGAGCCACACGGGCCCCCAACAGCGATTGCGACTCTTGCACCATCTATAGCTACACCCCTGCTTGTTTCCTTTCCTCTGGGGATCATGCTGTGCTCCTGGCTTTTCTGCGTGCCCCTTCCTCAGCTCCTGGGATGAACATTTTAAGCAGCCACCAGTTTTCAGGTACATATGGTTTAGGCCAATGTTTCTCAACTGCAATCCTCAAGGCGCCCCAACAGGTCATGTTTTAAGGCTTCCCATTATTTTGCACAGGTGATTTTATCAGTTTCACTGCCTTAGTAATTATAACAGTTTTTTTTCAAAGCTCGTTAGACTAGAATGTTTTCCAGGTAATACTCATATATTGTACCATCATCCCAAATTAATATAGAGAATAAGGATATTGGAGATACGGGACTGTCTAAGGTACATAGTTACAAGACGTATTTGAATATAATAAAAAGAATATTTTATTAACACAAAATCTAAAAGAAATGTTTTGACTTTGTGTACAGCAGCATATATATCATGGTTCAGAGGTTATGCATACAATCCCAATTGGAACACAGAATATTAATATACTATAAGCACACAGGTCATGATACTTGTCCATTTGTTCTCGACATGTTTCGCCAGATAAGGCTTCTTCAGGAGACAAACGTAGGGTACAAGTGATTGGAAATATTGAAGGTATTTTCTTGTTCTAAAGTATGCATATAGAGATAATATAAGGTTTAGTGTATACAAAGAACAATAGTATTGATTTGCAATTGTGCTGTATGGATTTATAGTGGTGATTGCGCCAAATCGGTCCCAGGTGTGTGTACGACCTCTTACCTCCAATGATAAAGAGTCTGCACATCCCCAGGTTACCAAGAAAGAAATGAAATAAATTCACAACAGAGTATCCTCCAAATAGATCCACACAGGGCTAGACCACATAGCTAGGACCGAGATAAGTGGCTGGAGACCCGTAGGGGGAGAAAAGAGGTCCTATTATTTCACTGTTGTATTGGAACAAGGCCTGCAGAGTACAGAAAGTACTTCTTGAGTATTTGTATACAATATATCACATTTAGCCCAACGGTAGCAATATAGTTTGGTCAGGCCTCACATTTTGGCAAACTATACCTACCTCTTTGGCAATTCATAAAGAGAAGAAAATGCAAAGGAGGCTCGGGTCTAGCTTCAAATGAAGGAGGGGGGGATCTGTCTTTAATTTAGGTAGTGCCTATGATGACAATGGTATTCTGAAAATATAAAAAGGAAAAGGACCCCAATAAGGTTACAAGGATCTATGCTATTTGCACTGAGCTTCCCAGATGAATTACAGCCTTCCTACCTTGTAAGGGACTGTATGGACCACCAGGATGTATTTCAAGCAGTTTTTCTGCTATGCAGAGAGCCCCATGTAGGGGACAGAGTATGTGATCCAAAACCTATAGAAAATATATAGGGTAAATTAAATGAATCTTTAAGAGGAGTTTTTAGGAAAAAGGTCCATCCATATTCAAGGGATAATAATTCATATATTTACCTATTTGACAGATTCCCAGCGTTTCCCGAGCCTCACAGCTTCACCACAGTCTGACATCTAGTCAGACAGGGTTTAAGTAGTCTCCCCCCGTGGCGCCAAATGCGCGGCGTGTGACGTCACGCTGCGCTGACGTCACGTGGACGTTTGGCGGGAATCGGCGAGCGCCAGGCTCATACTCCGGAACCGGAAGTTTCCATAACGGGAGTACCTCCGGTTCACAGCGCAGCTGAGTTTCTCCAGACATCCCCTGCTGACAGTGGCATTGAGCCTGTGTCAGAGTGGAGTCTAAGAGGGGCCGGATGTGTACCGCCGCAGCTCTTGGGCAGAGCCGGCACTGCAAAACAACTCCCGATCTGGGCGCATGGAGGGGAATAATCCACCACCTAAAGGGGGGCGGGCAGAGCCCCGCCATGCATCCAGATATGTCCATACGGATCTCCTAAGCCCAAGGTCATGGCCATGTAATAATACCCTGCGTGTAGATGTAATATTCTTTGGAGAACAGATCCGTTGCAGATCTATTAGAAAAAGAAGGAGAGAAAGGGAAGGGTAAAAAATAAAAAAAATAAAATATAAAATATAATGAAAAAATGTTTAAGGCAGAAAATCACATGACCACATATTCAATACAGCAAATATATTTTTGATTATGGCACCAGCATACATTAAATCAAGAGAATGCCTCAAAACAGAGCCACTACAACTTTTAATAAGCATAAATATAATTAGTCATCAGACAGTACATGGATATATAGAACTATATGTAATTCTACCCCTTTGCAGAGGGGGAGATTAATGAGCGAGCACGCTCTAGGCCAGGGCGGGCGAACCGAACATATCCCCCCAGAGACCTACACACTCCCAGGTCCCGAACTTCTCATCAAGGCACAACCGAGAGAGGTGGAGTATGGTTTGTAAAAAATGGAAGATCAATCAGATAAAGTGAGATCTCTATTTAACGAGACCCCCCTGACAATAGATGACAGTTCTATAGGAAGGGTTTGAAGCTGATCCCCTCATTAAGCCCTGGATGCCGGGTCGCTTTTAACAGATAAATCCATCTAGTTTCAATTTGCAACAGTTTTTTGTCCGGAGGTACTCCCGTTATGGAAACTTCCGGTTCCGGAGTATGAGCCTGGCGCTCGCCGATTCCCGCCAAACGTCCGCGTGACGTCAGCGTGGCGTGACGTCACACGCCGCGCATTTGGCACCACGGGGGGAGACTACTTAAACCCTGTCTGACTAGATGTCAGACTGTGGTGAAGCTGTGAGGCTCGGGAAATGCTGGGAATCTGTCAAATAGGTAAATATATGAATTATTATCCCTTGAATATGGATGGACCTTTTTCCTAAAAACTCCTCTTAAAGATTCATTTCATTTACCCTATATATTTTCTATAGGTTTTGGATCACATACTCTGTCCCCTACATGGGGCTCTCTGCATAGCAGAAAAACTGTTTGAAATACATCCTGGTGGTCCATACAGTCCCTTACAAGGTAGGAAGGCTGTAATTCATCTGGGAAGCTCAGTGCAAATAGCATAGATCCTTGTAACCTTATTGGGGTCCTTTTCCTTTTTATATTTTCAGAATACCATTGCCATCATAGGCACTACCTAAATTAAAGACAGATCCCCCCCTCCTTCATTTGAAGCTAGACCCGAGCCTCCTTTGCATTTTCTTCTCTTTATGAATTGCCAAAGAGGTAGGTATAGTTTGACAAAATGTGGGGCCTGACCAAACTATATTGCTACCGTTGGGCTAAATGTGATATATTGTATACAAATACTCAAGAAGTACTTTCTGTACTCTGCAGGCCTTGTTCCAATACAACAGTGAAATAATAGGACCTCTTTTCTCCCCCTACGGGTCTCCAGCCACTTATCTCGGTCCTAGCTATGTGGTCTAGCCCTGTGTGGATCTGTTTGGAGGATACTCTGTTGTGAATTTATTTCATTCCTTTCTTGGTAACCTGGGGATGTGCAGACTCTCTATCATTGGAGGTAAGAGGTTGTACACACACCTGGGACCGATTTGGCGCAATCACCACTATAAATCCATACAGCACAATTGCAAATCAATACTATTGTTCTTTGTATACGCTAAACCTTATATTATCTCTATATGCATACTTTAGAACAAGAAAATACCTTCAATATTTCCAATCACTAGTACCCTACGTTTGTCTCCTGAAGAAGCCTTATCTGGCGAAACATGTCGAGAACAAATGGACAAGTATCATGACCTGTGTGCTTATAGTATATTAATATTCTGTGTTCCAATTGGGATTGTATGCATAACCTCTGAACCATGATATATATGCTGCTGTACACAAAGTCAAAACATTTCTTTTAGATTTTATGTGTTAATAAAATATTCTTTTTATTATATTCAAATACGTCTTGTAACTATGTACCTTAGACAGTCCCGTATCTCCAATATCCTTATTCTCTAATTATAACAGGTGTTTCATCTGAGGGAAATCCTGAAAACATGACCTGTTGGAGTGCCTCGAGGACTTAGTTAAGAAACACTGGTTTAGACTTAGTTGACATGTAAGTACTCGTTGACCATATCGTTTTATTTATGCTTTTCTTACAGACATTGGTGCACTGGCCCCTAAATATGTGGAAGAAAACCAAGAAACGTCCATCTGGCTAATTTTGATGCACCATTTTCTTTCTTTTTAGATGGTTTTTGTTTCATCCACTCCCAAGTTACCCCACCATGTTGCTTTTTAAGCGATCCTATATGATGGATAACTGTCTTATATGTCATCTCTAAGTTGTTATGATTGTGTTCATATGGCTAATAATATGTGATTGATATGCTTGTTTTACCATGCATGTACTAATTTTGTCATGTTTTTAACCACTTTCAGACCGGACCATTTTGCTGGCTTAAGACCAGACCACTTTTTGCGATTCGATACTGTGTCGCTTTAACTGACAATTGCGCGGTCGTGCGACGTGACTCCCAAACAAAATTAAAGTCCTTTTTTTCCCCACAAATAGAGCTTTCTTTTGGTGGGATTTTATCGCCCCTGCGGTTTTTATTTTTTGCTCTCTAAACAAAAAAAGAGCGACAATTTTGAAAAAAAGCATTATTTTTTACTTTTTGCTATAATAAATATCCCCCCAAAATATATAAAAAAACATTTTTTTTTCTCAGTTTAGGCCGATACATATTCATCTACATATTTTTGGTAAAAAATATCGCAATAATCGATTATTGATTGGTCTGTGCAGAAGTTATAGCGTTAACAAAATAGGGGATAGTTTTATAGCATTTTTATTAATAATTTTTTTTTTAACTAGTAATGGCGGCGATCAGCGATTTTTATTGTGACTGCGACATTATGGCGGACACATCAGACACGTTCAGCATTCCCGTGAGACGATTGCGGGTATCCCCACGGCGATCGAGTCCACGGGACCCGCCACCGGACTCACGGGGGTCCCGAACCGGCGCGCACGCGATGGCACGCGGCAATCTTAAAGTAGACGTACCTGTACGCCCTTTTGCCTGCCCGTGCCATTCTGCCGATGTACATCGTCGTGCGCCGGTCGGGAAGTGGTTAAAGAGGAAGTGAAGCCTCCTCACCAAAAAAAAAAAAAAGCGGAACCTGCAAGGCAAAGGCATAATGGGCTAGTATGCTAGCTCATTATGAATAACTTACCTGAGAACGAAGCCCCGAAGCGGTCCTAATCCACGACCTTCTCCGGCGCTATCAATACCGGAGTGACTTCCGGGTCTCGCCGCTCCAGCGCTGTGATTCGCTGTAGCGGCGATGACGTCACTCCCGCATGCGCTGTAGACAGCGATGCCTCTTTTTTTCTAAATATCTCCTAAACCATGTAGGTTTAGGAGATATTTATTGGACCTACAAGTAAGCCTTAATCTAGGCTTACCTGTAGGCCAAAGTGGTTTGTAAGGGTGTACAACCACTTTAATGTATTGAATAAAACATGTCTTCTCACATTGACTCATCTTTTAGCCATGCTAAACCTACCTCATTTAAAGTCCCAAACCTTCTTTCTTGCATATAGATTAAGGGATGGAGATGTGTGATCTCACACACCTCATTTAAAGTCCCAAACCCCTCCTTTTGTTTAGTCTATAGAATAATAGGAGGTCATGGTTTCCCTCTCAAACAGTTTCCACCCATGTGAATGAGCCTCTAAGTGGTGGCCACGCCCCCCCACACCTGCGATTGGCAGGAAGGTGGCTGGAGGGCGGGTGCTAAGAGAGGAGATCCTGGCAGGGAGGAGGTGGGAGGGGCGCGACTGGGTGTTTGATTGACAGGGAGGGCAGAGCTTGGTGTTTGATTGACAAGAAGGGTGGGGCATGTGAGGGACAGAGATAGAAGAGGGACATGCAGGCAGAGGACATGGGGGTCCCAGTGATAAGATTGGATATCCTCCTGTGATTTTTAAAATGTAAGGGCATTTTCTGTAAAAAGTAAAAATCTGTATTTTTTGGCCCAAAACATTATATATATATATATATATATATATATTTTTTTTTTTTTTAGTAGAGACCTTAGGGAATAAAATAGCGATTGTTGCAATTTTTATGTCACACGATATTTGCACAGTGGTTTTTCAAAAGCAATTTTTTGGGGAAAAAGTACATTTTAATAATTTAAGGACCAGGACTTTTTTGACATTTGTTGTTTACAAGTTAAAATCAGTATTTTTGCTGGAAAATTACTTATAACCCCCAAACATTTTGGAACAGAGAACTTCGGATCGGCACCACACACAAAGTGTAATGGAATTGCTTTATTAAATATGATAAAAGCAATAGATGGATACAGGCAGGGGAAAAGCAGGTAGGTTGACGCGTGTCACACTATAGAAGTGCTTTGTCAAAACCACACAATAGCAAACACAACAAACTCTTTTATATTACATAGATCACATGACAACACAGATGAATATCATCAAATTAAGTTCAGTGATTGCAAAGTCAAACCCAGAAAATCTCCTGTTTAAAAATTGCATGTTTTGAAAACAACAATAAAACAAAAAACAAAACAGAAAAAATTCTATACAATATAGCAACCTCTACTAATAAAGAAAGAACAAAGCTCTTACCAAAATTGAGGACACACACTACTTAATGCGGAAAAATTACCAGAAATGAGGGACATGTGGACTAAAATAGATAAATAAATGATTATTAAATATCAATCAATATAATCATTCTTAGGTCCCAAAGAAAGGCATCATTTTAATCATAGAAATGGGTCAAATCCCAGTCAAAGTTTAAACCTTGGGGAATTCTAGTGTTAAGGGAAAATATCTAGAAAACTTCCCGTTTGCACGGGATTCAAAATGTATCCCCCAACCCAGTCCCCCCCGTACTAGGTCTAATAATTTTCTATATACCTTGTATTTGTAATAGGCTGGTATCACCATTAAATGGCGGCGGTAGAGGGACATTTTTTTAAATGACAACATTTTTTTTTTTTTTAAATGGCATTTTAGTGTAAATATGAGATCTGAGATCTTTTTGACCCCAGATCTCATATTTAAGAGGTCCCGTCATTCTTTTTTTCTATTACAAGGGATGTTTACAAAAAGAAAATATATTTTAAACGCGCCCCGTCCCGACGAGCTCGCGTGCAGAAGCGAACGCATACGTGAGTAGTGCCTGCATATGAAAATGGTTTTCAAACCACACATGTGAGGTATCGCCGCGATCGGTAGAGTGAGAGCAATCATACTAGCCCTAGAACTCCTCTGTAACTTAAAACAAGCAACCTGTAGATTTTTTTAAACATTGCCTATGGAGATTTTTAAGAGTAAATGTTTGTCACCATTGCACGAGCAGGCGCAATTTTGAAGTGACATGTTGGGTATCAATTTACTCGGCGTAACATTATCTTTCACAATATAAAAAAAATAAATTAGGCTAACTTTACTGTTGTCTTATTTTTTTATTAAAAAAGGTGTATTTTTCCCCAAAAAAGTGCGCTTGTAAGACCGCTGCACAAATATGGTGTGACAGAAAGTATTGCAACAACGCCATTTTATTCTCTAGGGTGTTAGAAAAAAAATGTATAATGTTTGGGGGTTCTAAGTAATTTTCTAGCAAAAAAACAACAAACAACAAATCTCAGAAAGAGGCTCGGTCCCTCCAGAGTCTAAGTCATTGTCCCACAGGTATGACACCAGTGACATGATGAGGATGTCTCGAATCGGCACGTAGTAAGGTATTGCCAGAATTGGGTTTTCTGTATATACTAGATTGAATATAGCCATCCTCACTAAAGAGTGTAACATTCAAAAAAGGTATAGATTCACAATTCATCTGTCCAGTTAACTGCGTCGCAGCCAATCATTTGGTAACTCCTGCGACTGTATGCTCATGGCTGGTGCTAACACTGAATGGGCTGACAAAGGCTCAGGTACAAGGCCGCAATTTTCAAACTGGCGCCTGGGATTTGTCGAGCCCTGATACAAGAGATTGTCAGAGACAGCAGACATGATAGAAGAGATGGTCAGAGACCGAGGACATGATGCAAGAGATGGTAAGAGACTGCAGACATGATACAAAAGATGGTCAGAGTCTGGGGACATAATACAAGAGATGGTCAGAGACTGAGGACATGATACAAGAGATGGTCAGAGACTGCACGCATGATACAAAATATGGTCAGAGACTGCAGACATGACACAAGAGGTGGTCAGAGACTGAAGACAAGATACAAGACATGGTCAGAGACTGCAGACATGATACAAGAGGTGGTCAGAGACTGCAGACATGATACAGGAGATAGTCAGAGACTGCAGATATGATGCAAGAGATTGTCAGAGACTGCAGACATGATACAAGAGAGGGTTAGAGACTGCAGACATGGTGCAGGTACTGTAAATGGTGTGGTGATTGATGTCCCCCACCCCCATCTCTGTAGATCAGTGTACAGCTCTAGGACCCGGGGGAGAATGTCCTCCCTCCCCCCTCTAGAATACATCTATTCAGCGTGACCCCTGTCCTCTTCCCCTCCTCTGTTTGGAGGCCCCTTCCCCTGTCCCCTTCCCCCCCCCCCCCCCCAAGGACCCTCACTCACATCAGCAGCAGTGTCCCAGTCC
>CM053030.1:437799674-437820107 GCA_028564925.1 Lithobates sylvaticus
AGCATGACAGCTTCCTTAAAATCTGAACCTTATGGATAGATTATTCCCAACCTAGTCAAACTCGGAAAGGCAAAGGAAAATGGGCATTTAGCAATGACCTCTTGGTATATCTAATGTCATCAAACATACAAATAGTTTAAAAAGTCAAAGCTTTATTACAAAATATTTAAAAGGCATTCTACATCAGGTGGGCAATATAAGATCCCCATACATAAAATAAAAAGGTAGCAGTCAGACTGTTCGTATTGTTTCTTATAGACGTTTTGTGGTCACAGCCACTTTTTAAAGGCTAAAGTCTCCCATCATCTGACCATGTACTTGATGTTAATAATGAAATAAATGCAATAAGTACAAACATATAGACAAATACATATCCATAACTGCATTCAAATGAACACCCTATCCCATGGAAAGAGGGGGGGAACAAAAACAAAAAAAAACACAAAATGGTATATACAATACCTTGTGGGCCCATCATATCTGTTCAGGCTATGGCGAGACAAGTAAACAGGACTCAAAACAGAAACATCAACCCATAGAGATCAAGCAGAGCGGGCAACGCCCACCCCGGGAAATACACAGACTGATCAACTAGAAGTGGACCTATACATATAACCTCATGTATCAATAATGTAAACAGGTATATAGTAATAGGGTAGCCAGGATATAGATGCACAACTCAAAATGGCTATACTAACTTTCACTTATGAAGGGTACAGAGCTAGTTACTCTTCTCTTTGGTGACTTTGCGGACCATTTATTTACCTTTTGGTAAATGTTGATCCTGTATAAGCTGTGGCTGGATTACTAAGCCTTACTATGTGACAGATGTTGGTTATTTCACTTTATTTTTTATTTTGAATTGGAGATATCACTATCTACCGTTAAGGGACATTTTGGAGTAACTGCCTTTGTACCCTTCATAAGTGAAGGATAGTATAGCTATTTTGAGTTGTGCATATACCACTTTGTGTTTTTTTTGTTTATTTTTCCCCCCCCATGGGATAGGGGGTTCATTTGAAAGCAGTTATGGATATGTATATGTTTTTACTTATTGCATTTATTTTAATTGTTAACATCAAGTACCTGGTCAGATGATGAGAGACTAAAGCCTTGAAGAAGCGTATGTGACCGTGAAACGTGTAGGAAAGCTCTACGAACATTTTGAAGTTGTGCATCTATATCCTGGCTACCCTATTACTATATACCTGTTTACATTTTCGATATACGAGGTTATAGGTATAAGTCCACTTTTAGTTGATCAGTCTGTGATTATGCATTTTTTCTAGTACAGATTGTGCATTTCGAGGGGTTGATGGGGTTTCACAGCCTGTTTACTTGTCTCCCTGGAGCCTAAATGGATATATTGGTCCCACAAGGTATTGCATACACCACGTTTTTTTTATTATTTCATTTTTTCCCCTCTTTTTCCATGGGATAGGGGGTTAATTTGAAAGCAGTTACCCCTAGACCCTGTCGCACTAGTACTACGCACCCGACAGGATGGGAAGAGCCTGGACTACCCCGATCTCATTCGGATGGTCAGAGAGGAAGAGGCCATGTTGGAAGAGAAACGGGAAAAGCAGGGGATGGGGTCTACAAAACTTCCAGTGGCCACGGTCAGGTCGGCCTTAACCCCTGAAAGAGAGACAGAAGTAGATGCTCTGAAGTTGCAGATGTCCCAGATGATGGAGATACTGACATCTCTGGTGGCGAAGGAGACGCCCAGTCCCAAGAAAGAAGCAAGCAGGAGGGAATTATTTCCAACTGTTTCAGCACCAGAATCCCCACCTGACTACGGAGAGATGATCTGTTTTAACTGCGGGGGAGTGGGCCATATTGCAGCTGTATGTTCCAGTCCCAAGAGGAAGAAAACAGATAGCCGCCAGCCGGCGGGAAACTCCAGAGGGCCCCGGTGAAGGAGTCAACCGGGTGCCCATCGCCTTCAGTGAGCTCCAAGAAGAATAACAGGAAAAGAAAGCGAGGAGATCAAACCCCTCGGAAGGAACCCAGGGTTCATCAACCAAGATACACCCCAGAGAGAGGGGGCAAGACCCCTCCGAAGAGACACAGTACTCCCAAGCGAGAACCTTTAAAGATGAGAGATAACAATGTCCCTCAGCGGGTTCATACTCCCATAGCGAGGGAGAAAATTAATGCATACCAGGCCCAGGAAAGAATCAAGCGCAAATCTAGTTGGAAAGAAAAGAGTCCATAGAAGAAGACAGCATCAACTCGGCCCTACCCAGAAGAGCTGGTTGGTCCATCTCCTACTGTACCCATCCAAGTGGAAGGAGTATACACACAGGCCCTCCTAGACACTGGAGCGCAAGTGACCTTATTGTACAGGGACTTCTATGACAGATACCTGAGTCATCTGCCCATTCAGAAGATAGAGGAGCTGGAGATATGGGGATTGGGAACTCAGAGTTTCCCCTACGACGGCTACCTACCCATACGATTGACCTTTGACCCATCCGTGGCTGGAAAGGCTGAAGTGTTTGATACCCTGGCAGTGGTGTGCCCTCGCCCGCCAGGAACCAGCAAGACCTCCCTGATCATAGGGACGAACACGGATCTGGTCAGAAGGCTCCTGACCCCCCTTGTACAGAAGCAGAATCATTCAGCCCCCAAGATCCATCCCATGCTGAAGGCGGCCTACCAGCGGTTGGTCTTAGAGCAGAAGACCCCAAGTGAGGGGATAGGGAAGGTGTGGAGACTCGGAAGAGAAGGAGCGGTGCTACAGCCCGGAGAGGTAGCCTGCCTCAGGGCCACAGTGAAGCTTAATTGGGAGCAGCCTGGCCCCTTTGTTATGCTGGAATCTGACCCAATGGAGGGTCACTCAGGCCTGGAAGTGATCCCAGAAGTGATCCCAATCAAGGCATTGAAGAAGGCCAGAGGAAGAGTCCCAGTCAGTGTGAGGAACCCCACGGAGCGGCCCGTGGAGATCCCTGCCAGGATGCTGCTGGGACAGGTGAGCCCTGCTGTCCCAGTTGGCTGGTCAGAAGTGAAAGGGACGGGTGAAGGAGAAGATCTTTGGAAGAAACTCTCCATGGAAAACCCAAACCTACCTGGAGCTTGGAAGGAGAGAGCCAAGGCCCAGCTGACCAGATGGGAGAAGATCTTCTCTAAAGATGAGTTTGATGTGGGGTGTGCGAGGAGTGCAGGAAAAAGCGGTAGTAGTAGGAACGATCATCAATTCACGGCTCGACTACGCAAACTCACTCTACATAGGATTACCGGATTACCAGATTGCGCGCCTTCAAATTGTCCAAAACACAGCAGCAAGAATAGTCACCGGAAAGAAACCCTGGGAATCCATCTCCCCATCCCTAAGGATGCTCCATTGGCTCAAGGTAAAAGACAGGATCACATTCAAGACCCTCTGCCTCACCCACAAATGTACACAAGGAAATGCGCCTCAATACCTTTGTGAGAAAATAGAAAAATACATACCGAATCGCAGACTTCGATCAACAAACCAAAATCGCCTTCTCATCCCCAAAGCCCGCTACAAATCGAAGGGAGAACGAAGATTCGCAGTACAGGGACCCCGGCTATGGAATGCTCTACCAAACAACATCCGCATGGAAGAAAACCATCAGGCCTTCAGGAAAAAACTCAAGACCCACCTCTTCTAATACATGGCATCCCAACATGAGCAGTCAAGCGCCTCGAGGCGATTCAGTTCGCAGTTGCAGCGCTATACAAATCATTCATTCATTCATTCATTCATCGAATCCGCATGCAAGAGGACAAGCCATTCAGAGAGAGAGTAAGGCGGGTCCCGCTAGCAGATCTGGAGGATCTGAGAGAGCAGCTTGCGGAACTGAAGAAGACGGGAGTGATTCGGGAGTCCCCAATAGTGGTGGTCAGGAAGAAGAATGGGTCGTTGAGGCTTTGCATTGACTACAGAACTCTCAACAGGAGGACCATTCCTGATCAGTACACCACGCCAAGGATAGAGGATGCCTTACAGAGTTTATCTGGAGCTAAGTGGTTCAGTGTGATGGACCTCAAGAGTGGGTACTATCAAATCCCCATGCATCCAGAAGATAGAGAAAAGACTGCCTTCATAACCCCAGTAGGGTTCTTTGAGTTCAACAGGATGCCTCAGGGCCTGTCTGGAGCTCCTGCTACCTTCCAACGCCTCATGGAAAGGACTGTTGGAGAAATGAACCTCATAGAAGTCCTTGTGTACCTGGACGATGTCATTGTTTTTGGAAAAACTTTGGAAGAACATGAAGCCAGATTGGAGAAAGTGTTGAAGAGGCTCAGTGAAGAGGGACTCAAACTTTCTCCCGAGAAGTGCCGGTTCTACCAGTCTTCTGTGAACTATCTGGGACACATAGTGTCCGAAAAAGGAGTGGCTACGGACCCTGAGAAGTTGGAGGCAGTTACTTCGTGGCCAAGACCCACAACAGTCACCGAACTTCGATCTTTCTTGGGGTTCTGCTCCTACTACCGCAGGTTTGTGGATGGATTTGCCCGCATTGCGAAGCCCCTAAACGAGCTGCTCAAGACAGAAGGAGAGGTAGATGGATTGGGGCCTAGGAAGCCCGGTGAATCGGTTCAAGACCAATGGAACTCAAGGTGTGAAGAGGCTTTCAGAACCTTGAAGAGGAGTCTCACCATAGCCCCAGTTTTGGCCTATGCTGACCCCACTAGACCATATGAGCTACATGTTGATGCCAGCCATGAGGGCCTAGGTGGAGTACTCTACCAGGAGTATGAGGATCAGCTGCGACCAGTGGCCTATGTGAGCCGGAGCCTGACCCCCTCCGAGAAGAACTACCCCACCCACAAGTTGGAGTTCTTAGCCCTCAAATGGGCAGTAGTTGACAAGTTAAAAGACTATCTTTATGGGGCAGAATTTACTGTAAAAACAGATAACAACCCCTTGACCTATCTATTCACCACCGCCAAGCTGGATGCAACTGGACACAGATGGTTGGCGGCGTTATCTGGATTCAACTTCAGCCTCAAGTACAGGCCAGGGGCTGGAAATAGGGATGCAGATGCCCTGTCCCGAAGATCCCATGTCATGGTCGATGATTGGGAAGACTGGACTCAAGTGGCCCCAGAAGGAGTGCGAGCCCTTTGTCAGGGGGCTGAACTCCAAGCCAGAGGAGGATCCAGAGCAGAAGAGATAGGAGTTACCACAGTGGGAGTCCCAAAATGCTACTGTGGGGTAACTCGACTAGAAGAAGAGTGCCTGTCGAAGTTGTCCAAGAAGGAGTTAAGGTGTGACCAATTGGAAGACCCCATGGGGAAATTGGTCCTGGAAGCCTTGGAAAACACCCCCTTCCAAAGAAGCTCGCCTACTGAGGAGAGAGTTGGATAAATTACAGGTGCATCAAGGGGTGGTCTACCGAAGGGGCCCCTCTGATAGCCCCGAAGATAAGTGGCAGCTGTTTCTCCCCGAAAAGCATTGAGAGACTGTGCTGGTTGCCTTACATGACCAGCATGGTCACTTGGGAGCAGAGAGAACCTTCCAACTTGTCAGAGACCGGTTTTATTGGCCCTGCATGAGGGCCGAAGTGGAGGAGTATTGCCATTCCTGTGCACGATGCATTCAGAGGAAGACTTTACCCCATCAAGCTGCCCCAATGGGCCATCTACAGAGTCACGGCCCAATGGATCTGGTATGCATTGATTTTCTCTGCCTCGAACCCGATTTGAGCGGATTGGGGAATGTTCTGGTGATAACCGACCATTTCACCCGTTATGCCCAGGCATTCCCAACCAAGGACCAGAAGGCTTCCACAGTGGCCAAAGTGCTCCTAGAAAAATACTTTGTCCATTATGGACTACCACAGAGAATTCACTCAGATCAAGGAAGAGACTTTGAGAGTCGCCTGATCCGGAAGTTACTAGATTCTTTAGGAGTGGAGAAGACTAGAACTACACCATATCACCCTCAAGGGGATGCCCAACCTGAAAGGTTCAACCGGACCCTATTGAACATGTTGGGAACTTTAGAGACAGAGAAGAAGCAGCATTGGAGCCAACACATTTCAGCTCTGGTGCATGCTTACAACTGTACCACCCTACCGGCTTATGTTTGGGAGAGAAGCAAGGTTGCCAGTGGATCTGGCCTTTGGCATTTCCTTAGACCATGCCTCTGAGGCCTCTCACAAAGGATATGTGGACAGATTGAGGCACAGTTTGAAAGTAGCTTATGAGAAAGCTCAGGCGGCCTCTGACCAGAGGGGGGCCCGAAACAAGCGGAACTTTGACCTGAAGGTTCGAGTACAAGACCTACAGCCTGGGGACCGTGTACTGTTACGCAATCTAGGGATCCCTGGAAAACACAAGCTTGCTGATAGATGGAGATCAGAGCCATATATCATCTGTAGAAAGCTACCAGGATTGCCCGTCTATAAGTTGAAGCCAGAAGGGAGAGTGGGGCCTTTGAAGACCTGGCATAGGAATCACTTGCTCCCACTCACTGAAGCAGTCAGAATACCTCCAGCAAGAGACTTACCTGAATCTGTTTCCATTCTGGATACCCCCAGACCCAACACTCGGTCCCAGACCTCTCAAACTAAAGGGGGACAAGGCCCTCAACCGGCTGAAGAAGAGAAAGGAGAATTTGAATGGCTATGGCCTTCCTCAACTCCAGGAAATTCCGCCATAGACCTTCCACTTACTGAGGATGTGGAGGATGGAACATTGAACCCAGAAGCTACAGAGTTTGTTCCACTCAGTGTTGTGCCTGAGAGCTGGGAAGATATCCATGGTCTCTACTCAGAAGAAGAAGAAGTAGATGTTCCAGAACCAGTGATGTTGCCAGAATGTGTTCCTGAAGAAGTGCCCAGAGAACAGAGAGCTCGCAGAGTTGTGAGGCCTCCCAAGAAGTTAACTTACCCCCCAATGGGAAAAAGTTCAGAGGACTCTGTTACCACAGCAAGGAGAAGTGCTGAACGCCCTGACCTATCCACTGTTCATTTGGTGGAGGGCAACCCCAGCTCACTCTCTGGCACAGTTAGACAGGTCGCCCTCACTGAAGCGACCTGTAGACAGGACAGCTCCCCATCCTATGACAATTGGTGGGAAGCTCCTCTGTCTGAATTATGTGAACGTGTTGTTTCAAAGAAAGCTTGTAGATTGAACAATGTCTTTGGGGACCAAAGATTCAAAGTGGGGGGAGTGGGTAGCGGGGTCGTTCCCCTTTTAGGGGATAAGACTACAGTTCCCATAATTCCCCAGGCTCCCGGGAGGATTGTTGTTTCCGCCCGAGAAGCTGATGGGGGAGGTGATAAAAGGAAAGAGGAAGGACCGCCTCTTCCTCTTCTGACGCAGGGATCACTGAGAGAGGAGACACCTGTGCGGACCGGGACTGCTGAAGGCCTGAAGCCTGGGCCTTGCAGCAGACTGAGAGAGACTCTCACACCTCATTGTCAGCAGCAGCAGAGCGGAGCCTTTTACCTGAGAACGGTCGGTCAGAAGGAGGACCGGAACGCAGGGGCTGTGACGGAGGAGGCCGGACGCCGCCAGTGGAGGTCCCGGAGCTGAGGACGGTATCCAGAGTGGTGAGCGAGCTGGAAAGCTCATCTTGTACTGTATTTCACTTTATGCCTATTGAACTGCCAAGGCAAATTTACCTCAGAGCAGAAGATTGCTCTTTCTTGTGAATTACAAACACACCATTTAAAGTTACATGTGCACCACCTCTATAGTTCTTGTGCCGGTGAAGAATACTGGGGTTCCCCAAGGACTGAGCTCTATTGTTAGGGGTCAGGCCTGATCCGTTAGGTATTCGCAGTTAGATTTGTTGCACCTCAGAGGTGCATAGCAGACGGTCGCTACACGTGGCGCTCCGTTCCCCATTGCTGTCCAAACACATACATGTGTACATGTTATAGTGCATATTGCAGGGACCTGTTCATATGTTGTAAGTCAAATGTTTGATGCATGTTATCATTACTTGTCATACTGCCAAAGTAAAGACAGTTATTTCAGTCAGCAGTCTGCCTGTGAGTTTGAGTCCATTACACTTAAATTATAAGTGATATTTATATGTGCATACACATACACCTGTTGATTAACTGTGCCAGAGCGGGTAGAGCAGATTGCCGGGGGGTTGGTGGAGCTGTACTCAGGGACCCAAATCAAATTTGCGGGGTATCGCTACATGTATATTTTATGACAATAGATATACCAAGAGGTCGTCGCTAAACGCCCATTTTCCTTTGCCTTTCCTAGTTTGACTACAATTGCTGGGTTGATGACCTCTTATGCCGCGTACACACGGTCGGAATTCTCGAGGAAAAAAGCTCTGATGGTTTTCCCGTCGGAATTCCGACAGAATTTCGCTCAAACTGTCTTGCCTACACACGGACACACTAAATTCCGACGGTCAATAACACAGCGGCATAAAACACGTTCGACCGCATTATAAAAGGGAAGTTTAATGCTTCCGAGCATGCGTTGAATTGTTTCAGAGCATGCGTCGGAATTTTGCGTGTCGGAATTGTATACACACGATCGGAAAATCTGATAGAAAGGTTTTCCGTCGGAAAAATTAAGAACAGGTTCTCAATCCAAAGTCCGTCGGAAATTCCGACAGAAAAAGACAGATGGGCATACACACGGTCGGAAAATCCGATGAAGAGCTCCCATCGGACTGTTTCCATCGGAAATTCCGACCGTGTGTATGCGGCATCAGTATAAAGCTGATTTAGCTTTTTAGACACACCCTTTTTGCATACCACCTCATTTACATTTTTATTCCCAACCTAACCACAGGGTGTTGCACCTTTGATTTTTACCCCTAGACTGGGGCAAGAAATAGGGGAACTAGGCTTGTTGTGGCATTCGAAGGCTTCTCTTCTTTCCCCACCCCTATTCCTCCCTCTCTCCTTTTTCCTGCTCTCTCTTCTTCCTTGGTAACACCCCCCTTTTTTTTTTTTCCTTTTCCCCCCCTTTGTTTTAATTTTCTATTCTACCCCCTTGCTCTGATTAGGTAGATAGATATGTGATAACACGTATCCATGCTATTATTTGTGCGTTGACTTTGGATCCGTTTTTTTTGCTTCATGTAGCTTTTTCACTCGCCCCCTATTGCGGGACCATGAACTCTGCTTTCTTCCAGGTGTGGGACCTTCCTCATTGGTTACTGTTTCTGACTGGAAATGGGAATGGCGGCTAGCCAAGCCTCACAGGCTCTAGCTGGCACTCGGTCTTTGTGTTAGGGCTGTTATTTGGTGTTGTACTCTTGTAAAACTTTAATAAACATTTATTGAACCATAAAAAGTTTATTTCCCCGAAAATGTATTCAGTCAAGCCAGGTATCTGCTCTTTATTATAAAATACGATAAATGTCATCACAGCCATCAAAAAATAAATTTCACCGGACATTGATCCAGTCAAGCCAGGTATATACAGTAAAAGATGTGGAAAATCTGAGCTACCTAAATCTCAAACAATGTAAAAAGCAGCCAGCACAATTTGTTGATTCACAAATAAAAATAGCAAATAAAGTCAAGATGCGGTGCTGTAGTGAATTTGAACAGTCTATTCAGGAAGAGGGAAGAGACGGAATCCACGCACCAAATTCAGTGTGAAAGATAAAATGCACACCACACCACAGTGCCAAATACATCTCCTTACCAAAAAGCTGATCAATGCATTAACAAATTCTGTCACCAATTCCAGCATCAGAGGTTAAATGAATGGACGTATACTGTGGCAGGATTGAGGGAAATTACCTCTTCTAAACCAAATCCAGTTGATGGATCAGATATCCAAACGGCTGACCATGCCGGGTCCCTCATGAATCCCACCCGGCATCCTCATACACTGAGATTTATTTGAACTGTCTCTGCATCCCCCTCCGGTGTGATAGGACACCGCTGGAGCTGTCTGTGCACAGGGTCAGCTCAGGTATATACAGTACAGTACAGTAGTGAAAATAATTATTTGAACCCCTGCTGATTTTGTAAATTTGCCCACACACTAAAGCCACGTACACACGATCAGACTTTTCGGCCGGACTGTCCGGCGGACCTAGTCCGCCGGACAATCTGCCGGACTTTCCAGCAGAGGTCCGCCGGACTTTCCGAACGTGTGGACTTGCCCACACACGCCCGGACTTTTACGGCGGACAATCCGCCGGAGTTTTGGCGGAAGTCCGCGCGACTTTTGAAATTAACGGTCTTGCCCCTCACACGGAGAAAAGTCTGTTCATTTAGAACGTGACTCCAGGTAGACTAGCTAGCCCCGTCACCTGTTATGGATTTAAAGGGGAATCCCTACGCCGAAAAAACGGCGTGGGGGTTCCCCCCAAATCCATATCAGACCCTTGTCCGAGCACACAGCCCGGCCAGTCAGGAAAGGGGTGGGGACGAGTGAGCGCCCCCCCCTCCTGAGCCGTACCAGGCCGATTGCGCTCAACATGGGGGATGCCCTGGGGAAAGGGGGCCCTGCGGCCCCCCCACCCCAAAGCACCTTGTCCCCATGTTGATGAGGACAAGGGCCTCTTCCCGACAACCCTGGCCGTTGGTTGTCGGGGTCTGCGGGCGGGGGGCTTATCGGAATCCGGGAGCCCCCTTTAATAAGGGGGCTCCCAGATCCCGGCCCCCCACCCTATGCGAATGAGTATGGGGTATGATGTACCCCTACCCATTCACCTAAGGGAAAAAAGTGTAAATAAAAAACAACACAATTTTTTAAAATACTTTATTGCACAGCTCCGGGGGTCTTCTTCCGTCTTGGGGGGTCTTCTCGCCGGACTCCTTCTGCTAGTCCGCTATCTTCTGCTAGCTCTTTTACTAGAGGAGCCCGGCTTTCTCCTTCGTTGCCGCCGTCGTCTGGGGGTCTTGTTCCGACTTCGGGGGTCTTGTCCCGCTCTTCTGTTCTTCTTGCCGGGCCTCCGCTTTCTTCTTCCAGCTCTTTTACTATCGGTGGCCCGGGCTTCTATCGCCGTCGCTGTCGCCTTCTGCTTCTGCTTCTTCTTCTTCTTGTTCTTCTTTCTTCTTCCGATGTTGACTCATCGCTGTCTCCTCTTCCAATGGCTCGTGTTGCGCTGCTAGTTATATAGGGACAAGGGGCGGGGCCACCGGCTCATGTCACATGGTGACCCCGCCCCCATATGATGCCACAGTCCCAGCATACTCCAGGACTGTGACACCATAACACCATAACGGGGCGGGGTCACTAAGTCCGCCAAACTTTTGGGAAAAAAAAGTCAGCCAGAGCCCCACACATGGTCGAATTGTCCGGCGGACTCTAGTCCGACGGACAATACCCGCTGGAAAGTCTGATCGTGTGTACGTGGCATAAGAAATGAAGGATCTACAATTGTTATCATAGGTGTATTTTAAATGATAGAGACAGAATATTAACCAAAAATCCAGAAAAACACATGATACAAATGTTATTAATTGAGTTGTCATAATATGTATTTGATCCCCTACCAACCAACAATAATTCTGGCTCCCACAGACTGGCTACAGTATGTGCTCATGTGGCACACAGATTAGTCATGTCAAATTAGGAAGGTGCTCCTAACGACAACTTGTTATGTGTATAAAAGGCACCTGTCCACAGAATCTCTTTCTTCCATTCAAACCTCAACATCATGGGCAAGACCAAAGAGCTGTCAAAGGATGTCAGGGACAAGATTGCAGACCAGCACAAGGCTGGAATGAGCTACAGGACCATAAGCAAGAAGCTTGGTGAGAAGGAGACAACTTTTGGAGTGACTATTCACAAATGGAAGAAATACAAAATAATCATCAATTGCGCTCGGTCTGGAGCTCAATGCAAGATTTCACCTCATGGGGTAAGGATGATAATGAGAACAGTGGGGAATAAGCCCAAAACTACTTGGGAGGAGCTTGTGAATGATCTCAAGGCAGTTGGGACCACAATCACCAAACAAACCATTGCTAACACAATACGCTGCCATGGACTGAAATCCTACAGTGCCCGCAAGGTCTCCCTCCTCAAGAAGGCACATGTACAGGGCCGTCAGAAGCTTGCCAATGAACATCTAAATGATTCAGAGAGGCTTTGGGAGAAAGTGCTGTGGTCAGATGAGAAAAAAATGTTGCTCTTTGGCATTAACTCGACTTGCCGTGTTTGGAGGAAGAGAAATACTGACTATGACCCTAAGAACACCATCCCTACAGTCAAGCACGGAGGTGGAAACATTATGCTTTGGGGCTGTTTCTCTGTTAAAGGTACAGGCTAATTTTGTCACATTCAGTGGCCAAAGGACGAGTCATGTATTGTAAAATCTTGGAAGAAAACCTTATTCCCTAAGCCAGAACACTAAAAATGAGTCATGGATGAGTCTTCCAGCATGACAATGGCCCAAAACATACCACCAAGGCAACAAAGGACTGGCTTAAGAAGAAGCACATTAAAGATGAACTGCAGTCTGCTCACATAATTTGTAATAAAAACATATTTGCCATTCTGAAGCTTCCCTCCAACCACTTTGCATATTATTTTTATATATACTGTGATTCTGTATTTGCCAAATATGCTGCAGAAATCTCCCTCCACTGAGTCTGGCTGCATCCATGTTAACTGTGGGCAGTTGAAGCTGCTGCCTGTTCACTTCCTGGATTTACACAGACACACAGAGGCAGCTCTGCAGCTCTGTAGCTCTCATTGGAACTCTTATGACTCATCCTCCCTCCCTTCCTGGCAAACTCTCACGAGAGTGAGAGAGAGAGAGAGTTGTGCATGATGTCATAAGCCTAGGCTAATGACCAGACAAGAAACAGGAAGTGGGCGGTATAAGGTATTTATTGGCAGAAAAAAAAAAAAGTTTTACTATCCAAAGCTAAAACATCAAGAGCAGAAGATTTAATATATGGAAAGATGAAAAATGACTGAAGGTCCGCTTTAAGGTCATGGAATGACCTAGCCAATCTCCAGACCTTAACCCTATAGAAAAATTAGGGAGCTGACAAGCGATAGCCAGGAAACCTTAAGGATTTAAAGAAGATCTGTAAAGAAGAGTGGACCAAAATCCCTCCTGAGATGTGTGCAAACTTAGAAACAACTACAAGAAATGTCTTACCTCTGTGCTTGCCAACAAGGGTTTCTCCACCAAGTACTAAGTCATGTTTTGCTTGGGGATCAAACACTTATTTTACTCACTGAACTGCAACTTAATTTATAACATTTGTATCGTGTTTTTTCTGGATTTTTGGTTAATTTTCTGTCTCTATCTTTTAAAATACACCTATGATAAAATGATAGACCCTTCATTTCTTTGCAAGCTGGCAAACTTACAAAATCTGCAGGGGATCAAATAATTATTTTCCCCACTGTATATATACTATAAGTAGATCTTCATAATTTGTACAATTATAGACTGTATGTGTACACACATGCCTTCATTGAATGACATCAGGAAGTACTATTTATACACCATGTGTGGTAATAATGACACGATATGTTAAATGATATGCTATTATATCCTAATTGGTTGGTTTCCAAATCTGAACACGGAAGACAGGAAAGAATAGTCCATATAGTGCATGAACATTGAATTCAATATTTTTAAAGTGTAATCTGAGAAGATATTATATTAATATTTGTGAATGAGATCAGTTTAATGTAAATATTCTTATCACTGCGGGTTTATGATGTAAAATGTTTGGTTCTATGTATAATGTGTGCTTAGTTATGTACATGGGGGTAGACCGATTTTCCCATTACCTACTGTATATAGATTCTTCCCCCTACTTCACTGCACAATGGTTGTAATTTACTGCTCATTAATCTCAGTTTAAATCTCAGTCAAGTCTGACATACTTTCCTTATGTGGTTACATGATTTCAGTGATATATAGCACTTCAGCTTGTTGCCACTCCAGAATTCTCTGTATTTAAGATAACAGTAGAAATATAGAAATAGCAGGCAGTGGCGGTGCGTCCATAAAGGGCGCAGGAGCGCCACCCCCCCCCCTTTCTCCTGCACCGCTCTAATAACCATAGATAGATTCATGCATTGCATGAGTCTATCTATGGTCGCTGCTGACACCCCCTATTCAGGTGCCTGGCCCATTTTCGGGGGCCGGGCATCTGAATTACACCGGTTGGGGTGTTTTTGGAAGCACCTGATTAGAGCCATAGGCTCTAATAGGCGCCCAAAAATGTGAGAAGCAGGTGCAGCGCTGTGCGTTCACTTCTCACTCAGCTGTATGTTAGCAAAGCACAGGAATTCGTTTTGCTAACATTGAACCGCCTCTCAGCCAATCAGGTTGCCGGGTTTGTGTTACCTGTCACCTGATTGGCTGAAATGACAGGCGCTGTGGTTGGACGCCTTTCAGTTGTCCAATCATAACAGAGGACGAGAGGAGGAGCGGGCGGGAGAAGACATCAAGGTCGGGGAAGAAATGGAGGACGCCAGACACCGCTCGCTGCCTGTCGCTGTCACCCGCTGCCCACCCAAGACAAGGTAAGTGCCGGGCAGAAGACGGGCGGGCGTCACAGTGGCAGCACTTGGGGCACAGTGGCAACATTTGGGGCACAGTGGCAGCACTTGGGGCACAGTGGCAACATTTGGGGCACAGTGGCAGCATTTGGGGAACATTGTCAGCATTTAATGGGCCCAGTGGCAACATTTGGGGCACAGTGGCTGCATTTGGGGCACAGTAACAGCATATAATGGACACAGTGGCAACATTTGGGGCACAGTGGCAGCATTTGTGGCACAGTGGCAACATTTGGGACATAGTGGCAGCATTTGGGGCACATTGGCAGCATTTAATGGGCACAGTGGCAACATTTGGGGCACAGTGGCAGCATTTGGGGCACAGTAGCAGCATTTAATGGGCACAGTGGCAACATTTGGGACACAGTGGCAGCATTTGATGGGCACAGTGGCAGCATTTGGGGCACAGTGGCAGCGTTTGATGGGCAAAGTGGCTGCGTTTGATGGGCACAGTGGCTGCATTTGATGGGCACAGTGGCTGCGTTTGATGGCACAGTGGCTGCGTTTGATGGCACAGTGGCAGCATTTGATGGCACAGTGGCTGCGTTTGGTACAGTGGCTGCGTTTGATGGGCACAGTAAGGCTGCAATTTTCAGAATTTTTCGGTTTGTTTGCGCCCCCAGCCGCCACTGATAGCAGGTAGTATGGCATATTGCTTAAATAAACATCACAATAATGACTTAAATGTATTGATTAATGAAACGTATATACAGGAAACATTGGGTGTGTATAGGGTATATGAGATACACTTTAGCATCCTCTGGTGTCCAAATCTGTAAATTTGTATTTCCCCAGACCATTGAGACCTGTTATTTTTCCAGCAAGTGTCATTAAGCCTGTGTATTTCAGTCAGGGGCGTATCTACCGCG
This sequence comes from Lithobates sylvaticus, assembly GCA_028564925.1. NCBI lineage: Eukaryota > Metazoa > Chordata > Amphibia > Anura > Ranidae > Lithobates > Lithobates sylvaticus. The sequence goes on from CM053030.1 coordinate 437,815,004, forward strand.
AGGCAAACAAGGTACCGTTTTTTAGAGCCAGCAGTCGGCTCTCTTGTAATAGCAATCAGAAAGGCTTACTAGCTGCCTGATTGCTATTGCAAGCAGTGGGAGGAGACGTCCCCTTTCTCCCGCCACCTTCTGCGGCTCTCTCAGGCTCTCCTGTCCCCCGGGAAACCCAAGAGACCAGCTGGCGCGTCCGCTGGTTGGCCAGACACCCAAACAAAAACAGGTAACAGTAAACCGGAAGCCAAGACATGACATCACTTCAGGTTTACTGTGAAAATCTAAACCATGCTAAAACACAGATCTTGGTGCTTTGAATGCTTTTAAGGGCAGGGGAGAGATTCCGGGTCCTATAGACCCCAGATCCCTCCATAAAGAGTACATGTCACATGCATATTGCTGTCACAAGGATGTTTACATTCCATGTGACAGCAATAAAAGTGATAAAATAATAAAAGCAACAGTGTAAAAAAAAAAAAATGTATAATAATAAAAAGTTTAAAGTGCCCCCATCCTCCCGTGTTCGCACGCAAAGGCAAACACGCATATCGGTCCTGCACGCACACAAACATCGATGGTCCCACACATGTGAGGTATCACTGCATACGACAAATCATGGGCAGTAATTCTAGCACCAGACCTTTTGTGTAAATCTAAAGTGGTAACCTGTAAAGGCTTTTAAAGCATCACCTATGCATATTAAAATTTACGCCGTTTGTCGCCGTTGCACGGGCATGCACAATTTTAAAGCAGCTGGGGTGGGACAAATTTCGATTGGGGGGGCCCCTGATTTTAGTCTTGCTTAGGGCAGCAGGAAACCAAAATACACCGCTGATTTCAGTATTTTATATGTTTGACTACTGCAGTGATTAAATATGAATGGTTGCTCTATGCTACTGAAAACTGTTCTTTGATTCTGCATAAATAAGCCATTTAATATCTTGTACACCCTAATAAAACATTTAAAAAAAATATCTACAGAAAGGACAGATATTGCAAAAAAAAAAATCCCTGATGTCTTCCATCCTCTTCACAGCACTTAAAATGTTTCTTTTCACTCCGTGTTCCAATGTTGAGTCAAGTCAATTGTAATTTCCCTTTTGTTTTGCATCTGTACTAACCCTTCCACAAAAGTTTAAGGTAGCAGTCCATAGAAGCAGCCAATACACATTAACCCTTGGCTCACACCTATGCGTTTTTTAATGTGTTTTGCATAAACGCATTACGGTCCATTTAACATGGTTTCCTATGGATCTAGTTCTCGTTTTTGGAAAGGGTCAGGGACTTTTTTCCCGCATCAGATTGCGTTTTGCATGTAATAGACTTCAATAACCCTCACTAAAAACGCAAGTGTTGCGTTTTTAAAGCAATTTTGACGTGTTTAGCCGTTTCAGGTTTTTTCTGCTAATAGGAAAGTATGATAGTTCTGTTCATGACGTGCGACTTTGATGAAACTTCACACTCTCTGGTACTCACGTAGCATCAAAGTTGCATCAAAGTAGCGCAGGAACATTTATGTGTCACATGTTAGGGTTAAGCGCTAGGGTTAAGGTTAAATTTTAGGGTTAGCAGTCATTTTTAAGGTTAGGGTTAGCAGTTATGGTTAGGGTTAGAACACTTGGTCCATCATCCTAAAGAATTATTAGAAGACAGATTTTAATCTGTTTATAGGAAAGAAATCAAGGCAGAACAAAGACACAGTTCCGCAGAAAGTGTCCATTATAAAAACAATTATTAAAAGATTCATACAACTATCCTTTAAATTCAGGTCATATGATTCTGTTGTTCTGCTTGCTTGCTGTTGCTATGGCCTAAAACACAAGTTCACTGCAGAGGCTAAAGTTGGTTATATGATGTAGTGGGCATCATTTGAAGAATGGCACCAACATCAGGATACCAATAACAAGTTCACCTTCTTTACTTATTGGACCTTATTGCTATGTGCCACTTCACGACTTTTACTTTATTACTGAATTTTTACTTAGGAAAATATGAACCCCATAAAGAAATAATGCAAATCCAGAAGAGGGACAACTGTGGAAGAACTAGGGGCAGAGGAATATTACTCCCAATGAGGGACAGGTGGGAACTATGGAAAGTAGTTCCTAGGTACAGTGATACCTCGGTTCACAAACGCTTCTGTTCATGAACAACTCGGTTCGCAAACAGAAGAGTTCACAAAAATTTGCTTCGGTACGCGAACCCCACTTCGGTTCACGAATACAATCCACGGCCATCTACCCTGCTCTGACACGTTCATATTGAAGAGCAGTGCAAGATGAGAGTCTTAGGAGAACCAGTCCACTCAGATAGGGGTTTCTGCCCCCTGACTACCATGAGGGTGGGCTCACTTGATTGGGAATCATGGAAAAACAATTTATATGAATTCTACAACTTTATCATGCCCTAAGATGATCTTTTCCTGGATGCACGGTGCTGTTTTCCGGGTCCTAGATTAGTCATTTAAATTGGGGTTTGGGATTGTTTCAAACAAGTGTAGCACCCACACTTTATTTAGCGCTATCAATGTAAATTTATTTTTTTCCCAGAACTGTAATGGAGTTCTGGGGGTTAATTGTACAGGATTTACTATGGCATCAGTCTGGCTGGGCGGCACTGAAGTTCCGCCTGGGCATAGGTGCAGTGAGGCACCTGTGACAGGCTGAGAACCAAGCCTGGTTGGACGTGTTAGATACCAATCTTTCCCGGAGCCATTCAGTGGGCAAGTCTGGGAAGGGGTATTTAAGGTGCTGAAGTCACTTGTTCAGGGCTCAGCTGCTGTTTTGATTCCTGGTTCCGATCCGGGGCAGCCCCGTGAAGGGTCCTGGGCCCAGGAGTGTCTGCCGTCCCTGCAAGCATGGTCACCCTGACCAGCCCAAGAGGCCCTCATGGTCTGGGGTGGGGATCCATCCCTTCCTGAGCCTCGGAACTAGTTAGTTTGAGGCCCAGTAACTGAAGGAGGATTCGGAGGCGTCCCGGTGTGCTCTCGGTATTGGAGGGACACGCCAACTCGTACAAGTGACCAGGGTAGAAGCTGGCTGCTCAGTAAGAGCCTGGGAGCTAAGTTGTATGGACACTAAAGAATTCACACTTCCCACAGTATCGCCAAGAAGGCTGAGAGATCCAGGTACTGTGAGAAAGGTTCCTACTTATCTTCAGTTACAATCTAGTCTGTGGCAGAGACTTTGCTAAGTTTTCCGGATCACATGCAGGCTGCTAGATCTCTGGCTAGAGGTTTATCCAGCAATGAAGTGCCCAGTTGCGAGTGGCTACTCTCTGGGTTAATTAGAGACATTCAGTGGATGTCAGCAGTTCAAAGTGCCTGAGTTTTATCACCCATGCACTCTATTCCCACCTGAGACTGTGTTACTGTTGGATGTTACCCCTGCAAAATAAAAATCCTCAAAAGGACTTTTGTGTGTCAGCTCTGAAGTTACTGGGTACAAACCCTGGGAACCCCTAGACAAAAAGGAAGACGAGCTACGAGGAGGTAACCAGTAAGCCCAGAAAAGCCAAAAGCGGCCATAACCCTTGGGGTTATGGCCGCTACACAAGGATTAAAGAGCTGTCGTTTTTTTCTTTTTCTTTTTCGATGTACACATAAAAGAGGTCAGACCATATGTAATATAAGTTTAAAATCTTTTTTTTTGTACTGTACATACACTTCATAATTTTATATACAGTATAAACAAAAAACAGATTAATCTGATTTACATTGAACCCTATGGGAACATTTTCTGAGGTATCACTGTATTTTTAATGAGCCAATAAATGAAAACAATCAAGTCTATTAGTCTACATTCCTTGCTTTAAGCATCCTAGAGCAGAAATGTTTTTCTAGTTTAACATTACGGAGCTGATGTCCACTGTCAGGTCTTGGGTGGCACAGTGGTGTAGTGGTTAGCACTCTCACCTAGCAGTAAAAAAGGGTCACTGGTTCGAATCCCAACCATGACACTACCTGCCTGGAGTTTGCATGTTCTCCCTGTGACTGCGTGGGTTTCCCCCGGGTAATCCGGTTTCCTCCCACAATCCAAAGACATGCTGGTAGGTTAATTGGCTTCTGTCCAAAAAAAAATTGGCCCTAGTATATGAATGGGGACCTTAAATTGTGGGCTCCTTAAGGGTAGGGACTGATGTGAGTGTGCAATGTACAGGGATAGGGACAATTGTAGACACTCACTCAGGTTGAACTGGATGGACTAATGTCTTTATTCAACCTTACTAACTATGAAGGAACCCTCCATATTCTTAGGAGGAGCTCAATGTGTGTTGTGGTCATTAACATATGACAGTCAGTAATAATCAGAGTGGCTAATGTGTGGATATTGACATATTTCACATAATGCCCAGGTTAATACCAACCATACAAAACTGGGAAACATATTGTACAAATATCACTATAATTCTACAAAATCAACAATAATGCAGCGTAACGACGATCGGACATTCCGACAACAAAATCCTGGATTTATTTCTGACGAATGTTGGCTCAAACTTGTCTTGCATACACACGGTCACACAAATGTTGTCGGAAATGCCACACACATACAACACGTACAACGAGCCGAGAAAAATCAAGTTCAATAGCCAGTGCGGCTCTTCTGCTTGATTCTGAGCATGCGTGGAATTTTGTGCGTCGGAATTGTGTAGACACGATCGGAAATTTACGACAACGGATTTTGTTGACGGAAAAATTTAAGAACTAGCTCTCAAATTTTGTTTGTCGGAAATTCCGACAAAAAAGTCCGATGAAGCCTACACACGGTCGGAATTTCTGACAACAAGCTCACATCGAACATTTGTTGTCGGAAATTCTGACCGTGTGTACGCGGCATAAGACTTGTCTACATTTCAATTTTAATCAATGCAAAGGGGATCCTCCTTAGAATTTATACCATTAGATATTATACATCCATTTTGTCACTTTTGCAATACAACTTTTCAATTTTTCATTATCATATGATTTAAAGGATAACTCCACTATCATGAGGAAAAAAAAATTTAAAAAATATTTTTATTAAAATATAGCATATACTATTGCATATTATAACTGAGTGTTATTAAAAATTACCCTTTGTTTTCAATCTGTAGCGCTGTCATTTTCTGT
>CM053030.1:437820567-437941148 GCA_028564925.1 Lithobates sylvaticus
TGTGCATAGCCTGGAGGATGGAAGAACATTTTTATTTCTGAATCTACGTCCGAATCCATCTCCAGAAGTGATATATACTGTGTATGTGTATATAAATATCTGAAAAGTGTTGGTGGCATTTGTATTCAGCCCCCTTTACTCTGATATCCCTAACTAAAATCTAGTGGAACCAATTGCCTTCAGAAGTCACCTAATTAGTAAATAGAGTCCACATGGAAGAAGGTGCTCTGGTCAGATGAGACAAAAATTTAACTTTTTGGCCTAAAAGCAAAACGCTATGTATGGCAGAAAACGAACACTGCACATCACCCTGAACACACCATCCCCACCGAGAAACATGGTGGTGGCAGCATCATGTTGCGAGGATGCTTTTCTTCAGATGGGAGGATGGATGAAGCCAAATACAGGACAATCTTAGAAGAAAACCTGTTAGAGTCTGCAAAAGATTTGAGGCTGAGGCAGAGGTTCACATTCCAGCAGGACAATGACCCTAAATATACAGCCAGAGCTACAATGGAATGATTTAGATAAAAGCATATTGATGAGTTAAAATGGCTCAGTCAAAGTCCAGACCTAAATGCAATTGAGAATCTGTGGCAAGACTTGAAAAATGCTGTTCACAGACATCCCCAAAAAGACTTTCAGCTGTAATTGCAGCGAAAGGTGGTTCTACAAAGTATTGACTCAGAGGGGCTGAATACAAATTGCCCCCCCCCCACACTTTTCACATATTTATTTGTAAAAAATGTTGCAAATCATTTATCATTCTCCTTCCACTTCACAATTATGTGCCACTTTGTGTTGGTCTATCATATAAAATCCCAATAAAATACATTTATGTTTTTGGTTGTAACATAAGAAAATGTGGAAACATTCAAGGGGTATAAATACTTCTTCAAGGCACTATATATATATATATATATATATACACACACACAGTGTATAGTAAGTGCCTCTCTCTATATATGTAAATTGGAATTCCCAACTTTCTCTCTATTAAAGACTGACCCCCCCCCCTTTTTTTTAAGCCAAATCCCTCTGTCCCTCTTTCTTCCAAAACCCCCAAGCGTGCCTCTTTTAGGTATAAATCTGGCCAAACATTGCTGAGGAAATTTCCCTTTACTTCCTTTCATGGAGATACGACTATCTCCCCAAAGTGAGGGGGATTCCCATCTTAGACCATTGCCACCAGAATATTTGTCCCCAGTGGAAGATATGCCCTCTCCTCTTGCTGTCATGAGAACTCTAAAATTTTTAATTTTTAATTCCTACCTACTTTCTCTTTTGGTGACAATGGTCACAAGGACAAAAAGAAAAAAGGGTTAAAAAAGTGTATATGTACACTTTACCATTTAATTACCAATTTTTTTATATGCACCTTCGAGTTCAAGTCAACTTGTTTAAATTATAATAATAATCCTTTCTATAGGACCTTACTTAAAGTGATTGTAAGGGGGTTTTTTTTTGGCCCCGAACCTGCTCTTCTGGGGTCCCCCGGCGGCTCTCTCGGCTCCTCCCCGCATCAGATAACCCCCTAGTAGAAGCGCTCTCCTGAGGGGTTCAGCGTCCATAGCCACCGAATGTATGACTCGGCCCCGCCCCACGCTGCTATGCTATCAATTTATCCAATCAAGAGCCGAGAAACCCCTGCAGAGAGACAGCGCGTCCCGTCGGGTAAAATTCCAGGGCTCAGGTAAATAAAACGGGGGGGGGCTGGGGGGCCGGTCACTGCCAGGTGTTTTTTCACCTTAATGCATAGGATGCATTAAGGTGAAAAAACAAAAGGTTTACAACCCCTTTAAGGACTCCTGGGGGTGTTCTATGGTGTCCTTTTATGAAGCAGTGATCAGCGGAGATCCTGAGGATCACCACTGATCACAGCCCAAAAACAGTTTATAAACCAGAGATAATCGGGGGGAGAAGTGTTTGAACTTGTTCTCCCGCCAATTATCTCTGCACATGGAGAATCCTCATAGAATGACACAGTAACGGCCAGTGTATGAACCTGCGATCTGAGCGCTTCACTGGCGATCTGTGTCAGAATTCACACTGCCCGATTCACCAACTCAGAGGAGGTGAAGCGGGGAGTGAAGAGAGAAACCCGGGGGATCTGAGGAGGAAAGAGGAAGATTATTAACTTCCTTATGCCTCGTTCAGACCCCCCAACACTGTAACCATGTCCCCCTGTCATATATATGTGTATACATATATATATATATCATGTGTATATGTATATATATATATATATATATAATGTGTGTATATACATGTATATATGTGTGTGTGTGTGTGTATATACATGTACAGTAAACCCCCGCTATATTGCGGTTCAGTTATTGCGGTCCCGGTATATCGCGGTATTTTAATTAGGACCTGTTATACTGATATTGTGGTAATATTTCGCCATTTTCGCAGTTATGTACTCTATTTTTTACTGTACTGTACAGTTAAGACAATATTTTTGTGTTTTAAAAATCCTCTTGATCTCTCTCTCTATCTTTAATGTGTTTCTATTGCATAAAAGTGTGTTTAAAGACCTTTAAATGCTATTAAAAAATTAACAAAACATGCCTAGGGTGTATTTAAATAGGGTCTTCCTATTTCGCGGTTTTTCACTTTTCGCGGGTGGGTCCGGAACCTAACCCCAGCGATGGAGGGGGGTTTACTGTATATATAATGTGTGTGTGTATACATGTATATATAATGTAGGGGGGACTCTTTATTTTATTAACATTAATCACACTGGTGTCTGTCCGTGTATTGAGCTGTGATAATTTATCACTGCTTAATAAATGGACATCTCAGTGTTTCAGTGAATTTCTGGTACTGTAATCTCGTAAAGTCTCACGAGATTCCAGTATCAGGGGCCGTTCTCCACTGTTTGAAGCGTTTGTAGATCTCTTCACTCCTCCAAGGGTGAAGCGATCTACTCCGCTTCATGAACAGGCATACAGAGGAGAAAGATCTCCTCTGTGAATGCCGGAGAATGAAGCAGTGAATAGATTTCACTGCTTCATAAAAGGACACCTATATCAGAAAAAGACGTACTGGAGATACTTGTGCAGCAAAGGATTATGGACCCTTTGTCGACATCATTTGTGTTTTTTAATTTGTGAGACTATTGCCACTTTTGAGGACTTCCACTTTGTGATAGAGCTGCCAAGGTTGAGTCAACAAGCCCAACCAACTCCTCCTGTTTGATAGACAAAATAGCCAAGTCAAGCACCTCACATCTCTACTCTTTCTGGGTCTTTAACCACTTCAGCACCGGGCCATTTTACCCCCTTCCTTACCAGAGCACTTTTTGCGATTCGGCACTGTGTCGCTTTAACTAACAATTGCCCGGTCGTGCGACGTTGCACACAAACAAAATTGACGTCCTTTTTTTCCCACAAATAGAGCTTTCTTTTGGTGGTATTTGATCACCTCTGCAGTTTTTATTTTTTGCGCTATAAACAAAAGAAGAGCGACAATTTTGAAAAAAAACACAATATTTTTTACTTTTTGCTATAATAAATATCCAATTTTTAAAAAAAAAAAAATATTTTTTTACTCAGTTTAGGCCGATACGTATTCTTCTACATATTTTTGGTAAAAAAAAATCGCAATAAGCGTATATAGATCGGTTTGCGCAAAAAGTTATAGCGTCTACAAAATAGGGGATAGATTTCTTGTATTTTTTTTTTTTACGAGTAATGGCGTCGATCTGCGATTTTTTTTTTCGTGACTGCGACATTGCGGCGGACACTTCGGACACTTTTAACACATTTTGGGGACCATTCACATTTACACAGCGATCGTTGCTATAAAATTGCAGCGATTACTGTGTAAACGTGAATGGCAGGGAAGGGGTTAACACTAGGGGGCGCTGCAGGGGTTAATGTGTTCCCTAAGGTAGTGATTCTAACTATGGGGGGAGGGGACTCACAAGGGGAGGAGACCGATCGGTGTTCCTCCGTACTGGGATCACATGATCGGTCTCCTCTCCACTGACAGGACGTGGAGCTGTGTGTTTACACACACAGCTCCACGGTCCCGCACGGTCCCGTTGTTTTCACGGGCAATCGCGGGTGCCCGGCGGACTTTGCCACCGCCGGGCACGCGCACCGGGTCCCGAGCGGCGCCAGCGGCGCGCGCACGCCCCCTAGGCGGCCGGGAATGGGAGGACGTCATATGACGCCCACCCAGGATGGAAGATCCACCTTGTGGGCGTCATATGACTATGGGCGGGATGGGAAGTGGTTAAAGTGTAACTAAATGCAAACTTTTTTTTCATTTTTGGTAGAGTAATGGAAGGTTATAACTCCTGTCATTTATTTTTTACATCTGTCCCATAGGGAAGATTTCCCTAATAGGGATGGGCCGAACGGACCCCTGTTCGGTTCGCACCAGAACTTCCAAACACAGGGAAAGTTTGGACCCGAATAACGAACCCCATTAAAGTCAATTGGACCAGAACGTCAAAAATCAAAAGTGCCCATTTTGAAGGCTTATATGCAAGTAATTGGGCACACAATGGTTATAGGGGTCCGGGCCCTGCCCTGGGGGACACGTATCAATAAAAAAAAGTTTGAAAAACTTAATTTTTAAATGAGCAGTGATTTTTTTATTTTTAAAGTGAAAGCCTAAAAAAGAAAAATTCCTTCCAATCCTGCCTGGGGGGTCCCCTTAGTCTACCTGTAAAGTGGCAGATCTGTACCATGTCTAGAATCTGCTGCAGCAATAATTGCATTTATAAAGCCCAAAAAAAAAATGACATTTTCCCTGCAAGCTGTCTTTATTTTACTCAGCAACAGCTGGGGAGACAGTGTGTATGATGAGGCCACAATGTAGTGCCCTGAGAACAAGATTACAGATGTTTTGGATACATTCTGGTGTCACTTTGACTTTGTATAGAAGTAACGGGTGCGTAAAAATTGGTCTTTGGTTGTCGCCTTCCCACCGTAACCCTATAGAGGTACTCTTCATGAAAGCAAGAATTGGCCTTGCTGTAAAAAATTGCAATGATATGCACCTGACAAACAGGGGCAGAAAAATTACTCTTTGGGTGCCAGGGGCACCTTCCCACCATAACTCTATAGAGGTACTCTTGATGAAGGCAAAAACAATTGGACTGATATGCACCATGCAAACAGGTGCGAACCGTTCGCCCATCCCTACTCCCTAACAGGGTCAACGATAGCAATAAAAACTGGAATCCCTCTTCACGCTTTCTAAAACTGAAAAAAAAGTTTTGTCTTTAGTTACACTTTAAAGTGAAATCGGATCGGGGGGCCGACCTCGTGGGCTCCCTGGACAGGCAAGTGCCTTACAGTGTGTGTAGCTGCTAACTTTTTAAAAAAAAATATTCACAAATCCACAGCTCTAAAAGCTCAATTTTTATATCAGTAATGCATTCCATCTACAGCTAAATAAATGTTTTTAAAGTGCAATAGTGGTTCTCCAAGCATCCATTTAGAATGAAGGCGTACAAATTTTAATGCCCCTGCTTCCCTCCTGCCCAATTGCTTATCTCCCAACTTTTAACTTTTTTATATTTGATAAATTTGAGGGAAATTTATTAGCAAAAGTGTGTGAAACACACCCCCTTCCAAGCCCCCTTAAAGCGGGAGTAAACCCGCTGACATTTTTTTTTTTTTTTTTACACCTGTAAGGGAAAAGGCATAATGAGCTAGTATGCACCGCATACTAGCTCATTATGAAATACTTACCTTAGAACGAGCGTCGGTAACTCACCTGGTCCACGCCGAGGTCGCTGACATGTTGCCTCGGCGTGTCTTCCGGGTATCGCGACTCCAGCGCTGTGAGTGGCTGGAGCCGCGATGTCGTCACTCCCGCGCATGCGCACGGGAGACTTCGTCCCGGCAGGGTTCGTATTCTGCCGGCCTTTCAGACGAGAATCCCCCGTGCGCATGCGCCGCTGCAGTCAGCGGCGTATTGCACGGGGAATATCTCCTAAACCGTAAAGGTTTAGGAGATATTTTTTGTACCTACAGGTAAGCCTCATTACAGGCTTACCTGTAGGTGAAAGTGGAAAATCTGACTTTACTTCCACTTTAAAGGTTAATTATACAAAAAATATGATTAATTAAACCCACAAGTGCTTTTTTTACCACTACTATTCCTTTATACTGGATTTTGAAATTTACAAATGCAGCAATTTAGAAATTGGATAAAATGTTTAGCACTGAGAAACACTTTTTGAAAGATAAAAAGTGCATTCTATATATACTTTATAGATCAGACCAAATTGAGGGATAAATGAGGAGGGAAGAGGGACAGAGGGACTTTCTTACAAATCAGGGACAGTGCCTCGAAATCAGGGACAGTTGGGAGCTATGCAGTTGTCCACCTTGCCACTGGTCATAGTGACACACACCTCACTCTCCTTTCAATGCTTCCAAGCCACTTCAAATACTCAACTCACAATGCCACTTTCTCAAAGTGTATTATCTCCCTGGTGACCATTTCCATTGTCACCCAAATTTACAGCACCTTTCTTCCATCCACCTATCTACCCCCTCTGCTGGATTACTGTCAGGAACCGGTGTGACCAGAATGTGTGGACTGCCACAGAGAATGCCAGGCATAAGTACAGTGTAAGATAATATAATTTATTTAAAAATAAGTGAACAACATAAAAGTAAACGCACCTCCAAAATACCAAACTGTGTGAAATAAACCAGGAAACCAAACAGTGATACAAAATAAACAACTGCCCAAATCATATATATACAGCAAGCAGGCAATGCTAGGCAAAGTCGTAACAGAGCCTGGGTCATACACGGCAGATCAAGCAGAGGGATCTGGGAGCCAGACAGGACAGGGAGAGGGTAACATGAGACAGAGAGAGCAGGTGGAAAGGGATCTGGCTACAGGGTCAGGATCAGGGTCCAGGAATGGGATCAGGGTCCAGGAATAGGATCAGGGTCCAGGAGCACCTGGAGACAAAACACCAAGGCAGGAATGAAGAGCATAGACAGGGTTTAAATACACTTCCTGCAACCAGCATCAAGTGATGACTAATTGCATTTGATGATGTGAGCTTCTGGCTGCTGAGAGACACCCGCTGGTGGATGCTGGAACTGCAGCCTATAGATCTGGGAGCCACGATGCCACCAGTAGGTGAGCCCTTTCCTGAAAATTACAGTTTGCAACCATCCACTTCACCCCATTTGCTCACAGCACCTCAATGTAGAGTTACAGTGCCTCCCACCCACATTGCGCCTAAGCTTACAGCATCTCCCTCACAATCATGTCATCCCCGGTCACAGAAAATACCTCCCTGGGCACCTTCAGCCCCTTCCCTACATGTACAGAGCATCCCTCCCTGCCCTCCAATCCCTCTCACAGCACCTCCCTTCAACCCACCTCACCTCTACAGGTAAAGTTCCTTGTTCTAACTCACTTTGCCTGCTGGCTTACAGCACCTTACCCCAGAGTGCCTCCATCCTTCCTTCCTCACTCCCCAGCTGACAGTGCTACCCACCCACAAAGTTCAACCCAGCTCTCATCAATTCCTTCAATCGCACCTTCCCCCCTGGCTCTGCTCTGACTTCCCACTCCACAAACCTATATTCACAAGAAATCACAGGGCCCCATAGCAAAATGTTGTATGGGAAACCCCCCCCCCCCCCCACAAAAAAATGGCGGGGCTTAAATTAAATAGTGGGCGTGGTTTAAAGGGCGGGGCTCAAAGGGTGTGTGGTTCGAGTCTGAGAAGAAAGAAAGAGCCCAGATCCTACACCACAATAGCAATATATGTATTCCAGAAAGTTTAATCAACAGATAAAGATACTCCAAACACCCGGTGTTAGCGCTTCAATAATCCTCACCTGTGCCCAATGCAGCGTGGTCTGCCCATGCCCAATACTGCCTCACCTGTGCCCAATGCAGCGTGGTCTGTGCCCAATACAGCATGTCCAGTGTCCAATGCAGCCTCACCTGTGCCCAAAGCAGCATGGCCAGTGCCCAATACTGCCTCACCTGTGCCCAATACTGCCTCACCTGTGCCCACTTGTGCCCAATGCAACGTGTCCAGTGCCCAATGCAGCCTCACCTGTGCCCAATGCAGCCTCACCCGTGCCCAATGCAGCCTCACCCGTGCCCAATGCAGCCTCACCCTTGCCCAATGCAGCGAGGCCTCACCTGTGCCCAATGCAGCGTGTCCCGTGCCCAATGCAGCATGACCCGTGCCCAATGCAGCGTGGCCTGCCCATGCCCAATGCAGCCTGACCCGTGCCCAATGCAGCCTCACCCCACCCATGCCCAATGCAGCCTGACCCATGCCCAATGCAGCCTCCCCCGTGCCCAATGCAGCCTCCCCCGTGCCCAATGCAGCCTCCCCCGTGCCCAATGCAGCCTCCCCCGTGCCCAATGCAGCCTCCCCCGTGCCCAATGCAGCCTCCCCGTGCCCAATGCAGCCTCACCCTCCCGTGCCCAATGCAGCCTCACCCGTGCCCAATGCAGCCTCCCCGTGCCCAATGCAGCCTCTCTCGTGCCCAATGCAGCCTCTCTCGTGCCCAATGCAGCCTCCCCCGTGCCCAATGCAGCCTCCCCGTGCCCAATGCAGCCTCCCAGTGCCCAATGCAGCCTCCCCCGGGCCCAATGCAGCCTCACCTGTGCAGTGGAAGAGGTGAGCCAGACTGCAGCAGCCCTTATTGGCGAGCGTGGGGCTCTCTCAGTTGGGGGGGGGGGCGAGCACCGGCCGCACGGTCCCCCAGCCAGGGGAAGTGAGGAGAGGAAGAGGCGCGCTGTCCGTACAGTGTCCAATGCAGCCACACCTGTGCCCAAAGCAGCATGGCCAGTGCCCAATACTGCCTCACCTGTGCCCAATACTGCCTCACCTGTGCCCACTTGTGCCCAATGCAACGTGTCCAGTGCCCAATGCAGCCTCACCTGTGCCCAATGCAGCCTCACCCGTGCCCAATGCAGCCTCACCCGTGCCCAATGCAGCCTCACCTTTGCCCAATGCAGCGTGGCCTCACCTGTGCCCAATGCAGCATGACCCGTGCCCAATTCAGCATGACCCGTGCCCAATGCAGCGTGGCCTGCCCATGCCCAATGCAGCCTGACCCGTGCCCAATGCAGCCTCTCCCCACCCATGCCCAATGCAGCCTGACCCATGCCCAATGCAGCCTGCCCCGTGCCCAATGCAGCCTCCCCGTGCCCAATGCAGCCTCCCCCGTGCCCAATGCAGCCTCCCCCGTGCCCAATGCAGCCTCCCCGTGCCCAATGCAGCCTCACCCGTGCCCAATGCAGCCACACCCATGCCCAATGCAGCCTCCCCGTGCCCAATGCAGCCGCCCCCGTGCCCCATGCAGCCTCTCTCGTGCCCAATGCAGCCTCCCCGTGCCCAATGCAGCCTCCCCGTGCCCAATGCAGCCTCCCCCGTGCCCAATGCAGCCTCCCCGTGCCCAATGCAGCCTCCCCAGTGCCCAATGCAGCCTCCCCCGTGCCCAATGCAGCCTCACCTGTGCAGTGGAAGAGGTGAGCCAGACTGCAGCAGCCCTTATTGGCGAGCGTGGGGCTCTCTCAGATTGGGGGGGGGGGGCGAGCACCGGCCGCACGGTCCCCCAGCCAGGGGAAGTGAGGAGAGGAAGAGGCGCGCTGTCCGTACAGTGCCCAATGCAGCCTCACCTGTGCCCAAAGCAGCCTGGCCAGTGCCCAATACTGCCTCACCGTGCCCAATGCTGCCTCACCTGTGCCCAATTGTGCCCAATGCAGCCTGTCCTGTGCCCAATGCAGCCTCCCCGTGCCCAATGCAGCCTCACCCGTGCCCAATGCAGCCTCACCCGTGCCCAATGCAGCCTCACCTTTGCCCAATGCAGCGTGGCCTCACCTGTGCCCAATGCAGCATGACCCGTGCCCAATTCAGCATGACCCGTGCCCAATGCAGCGTGGCCTGCCCATGCCCAATGCAGCCTGACCCGTGCCCAATGCAGCCTCACCCCACCCCTGCCCAATGCAGCCTGACCCATGCCCAATGCAGCCTCCCCCGTGCCCAATGCAGCCTCTCACGTGCCCAATGCAGCCTCCCCCGTGCCCAATGCAGCCTCCCCCGTGCCCAATGCAGCCTCCCCGTGCCCAATGCAGCCTCCTCCGTGCCCAATGCAGCCTCTCCCGTGCCCAATGCAGCCTCCCCGTGCCCAATGCAGCCTCTCTCGTGCCCAATGCAGCCTCTCTCGTGCCCAATGCAGCCTCCCCCGTGCCCAATGCAGCCTCCCCGTGCCCAATGCAGCCTCCCCAGTGCCCAATGCAGCCTCCCCAGTGCCCAATGCAGCCTCCCCCGTGCCCAATGCAGCCTCACCTGTGCAGTGGAAGAGGTGAGCCAGACTGCAGCAGCCCTTATTGGCGAGCGTGGGGCTCTCTCAGATGGGGGGGGGGGGGGCGAGCACCGGCCGCACGGTCCCCCAGCCAGGGGAAGTGAGGAGAGGAAGAGGCGCGCTGTCCGTACAAGGCAGCAGAGCGCTGTGTAATAGCTAACATTTGAATGCCCTGTGAGTTCCCGGGGCTCAACGTCACATAGCCCCACCTCTTGGCCCGGCGCCTTTGATGACGTCACATGTCCCGCATTGGACCGGCGTTCTGTCTATCAAAAGCGTCGGGCCAAGAGGTGGGGCTATGTGACGGTGAGCCCCGGGAACTCACAGGGCATTCAAATAAAAGCTATTACACAGCGCTCTGCTGCCTTGTACGGACAGCGCGCCTCTTCCTCTCCTCACTTCCCCTGGCTGGGGGACCGTGCGGGCAGTGCTCGCCACCCCCCCGGGCCCCGGCAGTATGCTTTCCTCCTCCTCCCCAGGGGCCCCATAGCAGCTGCGGGCCCCATAGCGGCCGCGTGTGTCGCTATGGCGGTAGTTCCGCCACTGACTATGTCTGTTCCCGGAAACATGTGAAAAATGTGCCAAAACGTGCATTGCACTTGTGGTGCCATTATTTTTTAATGCCGCGTACACACGAAGGGACTATCCCGCGGGATTATCCGCTGGACCGAAGTCCAACGGATAATCCCCTCGTGTGTGGGCGCCGGCGGACTTTTTTTGGACTAAAGTTTTAAGTTTTGTTTTAAAATTATCCGCTGGACTTGGCAGTCCGGCGGACAATCCCGCCGTGTGTAGTATGGTCCGGCGGACCAAAAAGGACGCATGCTCAGTAGCAAGTATTTTTCTAGTATTTTTCGTTTTCTAGTCCCGTCGTACGTGCTGTACGTCATCGCGTGAACCGTCGGACTTTTTTGCGTGATCGTGTGTGGTCAAGTCCGTTCGCTTTTTAGTCCAGCGGACCCAGCTGGAAAGTCCAGCGGATTGTCCGCTGGACTTAGGTCCGCCGGCAAAAGTCCCTTCGTGTGTACGCGGCATTACTCTTCTTCCAAAGTTGAGAGTGGGCAGTCTTCAATAATACGAAGAACAGTGCCATGTTTTAATGTCAGCGCTGCGCTCTGCCGCATTGCACTGTGAGCCCAGGCTCATATGCTGATGCACCCCCAGGGGGAGTGTCCACAACATCCTGAGCTTACAGGAAATTGGTTGAATGAATATTGGCCATCATTCAACCTGGAAGGGGACTGGTTACCAGCAGAAGAGCAGTAAACTGACCATACACCAGTAAAACAGGATTTGCACATTTGTACGGAAATTCAGAAAAATGGTTTGTCAAAGCATTTGATGGTACCATTTTGGACTTTTTTGTTCCATTGCCATGACAATGATTTGAAACTTCCATTCAATTTCAGGATGCACATGGGCATTACAATATGTACAATTTTTCTCCTTCAATTTTTCTCGTCATGATCATTGATTTAAGGCAAGTTAACTATTAAAAAATCAAATATTCCAAAAATCTATTTTTTCTTTTTTTATTACAAAAGTTTTTTATTTAGGATTTGAACAGAAAAAGAATACAAAGCAGTTCTGTTATATAAAAGACAATTAGAACATACTGGGGTGCAACTCAAGTGACATAATAAACTCAAGTTTAGGATCTTACTGGAATTTTGAGGTCACATTAGGAGTCACCCTTGTTCACAGTAGAAAAAAATAATAATAATGATTTTAAGATGGTAGAGCGAAAGAAAAACAAAACTTAAGAAAAATAGTAAACACTCTGTATACTAGCTTGATGGAGATGCGGTACTTCAGAGGGTAAATGTATTTTGCGTTGAGGCATGCTGGGGGGCCCTTGGTGAAAATGGGTTCCAAGTAGTTTAGTTAAGACAAAGGACCATATGTAGACCAACCTGACCACTTATTGTGGAAGATATGCATTGTGTCCATTATAGTGTGGTGAATACGTTCCATTAATTTAATGGATTCCATTCTCTGAAGCACTTGGGCCCAGATAACCACTGGGGAGCGCAAATTCAGGGCTATAGCCCACAGGATAGCACAGAATAATGTGTTCACCAGTTTCTGAGTAAGGGGAGGTACATTTGGTATAGGGGTGAAAAGTAAACACATTGGGGTTGTCAATGTGACCATGGTACCTGATATCTGTGCCACCCTTGTGGCTGGCTGAGACCATATGTGGTGCAGTTGTGGACAGCTCCAAAAGGTGTGAAGTAAAGTGCCCAGATCCTGACACCCTCTAAAGCAAGTAGCTGGGACTCCAGGGTAAAATGTATGCACTCTATCTGGGGTGAAATACCACCTTGTGTGTAACTTGACTAAGGTCTCTTTAACGGCCATGTAGCGGGAGCATTTATGCATGTTACTCAGCATGTCCGACCAGTCTTCCGTAGAAAATATCTGGTCCACATCAGTTTCCCAATGGGTCATGGCCATCGATTTATCTGGGAGGTCAAAACCGCTAAGGTGACTTTATAACATAGAAATGGTCCCCCTGTCCCTGGACAAATTAAAACATAAGTTTTCATAAAGGGAAAATATAGGGTTGCCATGCAACGTGAAAAGTGATTAAAATGTTTTTCTTATTTTAAGATATCTATAGAACTCATTTCTAGGGATATCGAACTGTTCCTTTAGTTGTGTAAATTAGTAAAATTGTGATCTATTAGATAAAGTCCTTAATGTGGTAAGGGACCTGAGCTCCCACCATTGGAAGTCCTTGGGTAGGTCGTAAGCAGGGAAAAATCTCCTGTCTCCTAAAAACGAGGACAGGTTGGGCCTGTCCGATCGAAGTTTGAATTTCTGATGGTATAGGTTCCAAAGGTGAATAGTCTGACCTACTATACTATTCAGCGTGCCAACCTCTCTAGATTTTACACCAGGTTGAGATAGAAGTCCTGGAATATAAAATGGGCGAGTTGCAATCAGCTCGAACCTCAGCCATGGAATCATGGCCGGGGAGGCGTGCCACTGGGCCGCTGGTGCCAGTTTAGCCGCTAAGTAGTATAGCCATATATTTGGTAGCCCTATGAAAGTGGTCTTTGTGTGAGAATTTTCCAAAAATCGATTTTTTTCAAAAAAAAAAAATTTACTGGTGTATGACCAGTTCAGGTATACAGGGGACAGAGCTGTAGAAAAGTTTATTAAAGTATCAAGAGATTATTATTATTATTTTTCTAACAAGACTGGGCAAACTATATTTAAGCCCCCGTTCACACCTATGCGAATTAGATGCGGCTTACAACGCATCCAATTCGCAGGACATTTCAAAATACATTCATTTTAATGAGGCTGGTTCACATATCTGCGGTGCATTCGCACTGCGCATTGCATGCTTTTTTTTGGGCAGTGCGGTCCGGCTCAGGTGCGAATTCAGGCCCATTATCTTCTATGGGCACGCATCTGATTCGCAGATGTGTGAACAGGATAAAATACTGATGCAATCCTGAGCTGATACTGTGGCAATCCTGAGCTGATACTGAGCAAAAACTGACATGAAACGCTGAACAACTGACTTTTTTGTGCGCAGTTAAGCCAGACATTCAATTCGCAACGCACTGGTGTGAACCCGGGCTTAAGCTTAACTCCTGGAATTTAATAAAATTCACCCTTGCAGTACCCACCCCCCACCTTGCACTCTAAGGGTTAAATGCTTGTTATGTCCAGGGGTTAAAGTACAGGCTGTAGTATTTACTCCTACAAGCTTGCTGCAGCATAGCATGTACATCACAGAACAGAATGACATACAGTAAAGGAACATTAACCCTGTATTGTATGCTGAGGAGGCTGGCATGCAACCAGAACCAATTGTAGCTTACAGAGCAGACTCCAGGGGCCAATCACAGCAATGGAGGGACCCTGCTGGAGCAAAGAATAAGTTAAGGCTTTACACTTTTCATGCACCCCTGGACATAACGAGCAATTAACCCTTGCAGTGCGGATGATCATGCCTATGCCTATTTTAAATTTATAGTTGGGACAAAAAAATGAAGTTCTGCTTTAAATAATTGGGCTTGTTGGCCTTCATTTATCAGCGAGAAGTGAGAAATCTGAACACAATTCTGCGTGTGTTTAGTAAGCAGTCTATGTCGCCCTCTGCTGAGCTACATGAAGAAGTTGTTAATCAGAGTTTTACAAAGACTCAACTCAGTTTGATTCATCAAAGAGGAATTCACTAAAATATTTCTAAGGGCTCTTTCACACGGGGCGGATCAGTGCAGATCCGCCCCGTGGATAGCCGCTTGCTCAGCGGGGATCGCCGGAGCGATCTCCGCTGAGCAGGAAGATGACAGGTCCGTCTCTGCACTCCGTGCAGGGACGAACCTGTCAGAGCGCCGCTCTCCCCTATGGGAGATCGGGTGACGACGGACTGTAGAGTCCGTCGTCATCCGATCCGCTCTGCAGATGGATGAAAAAATTGTGTTTTCCTCCGTCTGCAGAAACGGAGCATAGCGGGCACGGACGAGATCGGGTGTCAGCGGATGCTCATCCGCTGACACCCGCTATCCCATAGGGATACATGTATGTCCGTTTTTCATCCTAAAACAGAAGGATGAAAAACGGACATACGGTCCGTCAGTGTGAAAGAGCTGTCATCTTCCTGCTCAGCGGAGATCGCTCCGGCGATCCCCGCTGAGCAAGCGGCTATCCACGGGGCGGATCTGCACTGATCCGCCCCGTGTGAAAGAGCCCTAATACATAAAAAGTAAAATGCTAAACGGAAACTAAGAACAGGCATTTTCATGTTTATCTAGATAAATCATTAAAAAGAGTTCTTACTTGTGAGATTGATATAATGTATTTAAGTAATTTATTTTACTTATTTGTATGCTTCTCTTGAATTTTTTGCACAGCAATTTACGAACAATTGTACCATTCACATCCATTTCTGGGCTTTACATTTGGACTTACTTTAACCCCAGTCTAATAAACCTAACCTATCACCTAAAATCACAATCCAATACTCTTACCAGTCAACACATTGTACTGACAATTTTAGGTGAAGGCAGTGGGAGCTGGTGGGCTTTTTTTTGGGAGGGCGGCAAACAACCACCACTGACCCCCCCCCCCCCCCAGTGGCACTTAAACATCAACCCCCCCCCCCGCGCGCGGCACGTAACCAGCACAACCCTAAACCCCCCGGTGCCATTTAACCAGCACAAGCCCCCCCACTCCTGTTCGCACGTTGTCTGCCCACACTTACCCCATCTTGGTGGCGGATCAGGCAGAGGGTTACAGCGGTGAGGTGTGGGACGGGCGGTGGGACAGGCAGTGGGTGACAGCGACGAGCTGTGGGACAGGCAGTGGGTCAGGCAGCGGGTGACAGTGGTGAGCTGTGGGACGGGCAGAGGGTCAGGCAGCGAGTGACAGCGACGAGCTGTGGGTCAGGTGTCGGCTCCTGTGTCCACCATGCTTCCGCCATGTTCAATAGGATCGCCTATTCTTTCAGCCAATCAGGCGACGGGTTTCAGACCCACTTCTTGATTAGCCGGGAAGAGGATTAGTGTGGCGATAACAAATGTTCATTTGTTATCATCACACAACTGAGTGGGCTTCCAGCGCAATGCTCTGCGCCCAGAGCCCACCTTTTTTTTACGCCGATTAGAGCCTCTGGCTTAAAAAAAAAATGTGGGGGGCCACATTGGAATTTATGGTCCAGCATCCCTGCATGTAGATTAGGGGGCCGGACTCATGGATAGGGGGGGCACCGCCCGTGCACCCATAATGCATGGGCCGCCACTGGGTGAAGGCCAAAAAACGTAAACCCCAAGTATGAACAAAATAGAAAAAAATATGTAAATCAGCTCAAGGTATATGCCTTACTATTTATCTAATGTGATATATGAATGGAGGAGGGATGGATGACTAAAGGGTCCACACCTCGATTCATAAATCACCTTTCATTCATAGAAGGTGTAGCACGGCTTCTATGAATGGTGGAGCTGGGCAGAAAGGGTGGGCATAGTAGGGAACTCCCAGCCATACACAGTTCGAATCTCGGTCAGTTCAGCAGGAACTTGGGTGCAACCAGCCTGTCGGATTCACTGCTATAGCCACTAGCAATAATTACTGTCTTCTCCCGGCAGGGATTGTTTTCCCCCGCCCACACCCACTCTCCCGCCAGGAGAAGACAGTTGTTGATTCCCCTGTCAGCACTGTCTGTGTTGATTGGGGGAATTGTACAAATTTCTTTCCTTCAACCATAGGTTGCAGGAAAGAAATTTGCACCCTGTATGGCCTGCCTTAGTGCCTGTTAGAGCTCTCTCCGTTCTATTAGCAAACCGAAAGATTACCGTGGCAGCGGCAGGGGTGGTCAGAGGATGAAGATTGCAAGGAATCCATCAGCACAAAGGTTACATTGGATTATAATAGTAAGTCATGTCCCTTGTGCTGATTTCGTTTTTTTTTTTTGTATAAACTTAGGCTTTAAATGTTTGTAAGAGGCCAGGCAGAAGGTAATTCAACAACTTCAACAAAAATCTAAAACAAGAATTCTAAATGGAGAATCTACTAGTGGGTGAAGTATATAAAAGTTCTGTAATATGTGCCCAACTTAGGACCTTCCATAGGTACATATAGAGAATTAATTTACAACAAGAAGCAGTTAACAACAGTACCTTAGCCAAAATGCAAAACATCATAAGTCATAGGGAATTGCATAGATCAGGAAAGAAAGGAATCAGTTCTCTTGGGATCTAACACAGCAGTAAGGACCTGTCAAAGCCTTTAACACTGACACCCAAAACAGAGAAATACCTTTAGGTCTAGTTGCTTCTAGAATTACCAGCAGGAAATTCAAGGAGAAGTATGACCAAAGCTGTACTACTCCTATGGATCACAGGAGTGCAGTTAGTTCGGTACTCTTGTGTCCCGTTTTTAGCAGACAGCAGGCTAAAGACCGCAGTTGGCTGACATAACAAACCCGGTCCAGGCTCTGAAAAGATTCCAAACATATGGTCAGGAGCCACCCAGATGCCTGGACCTGCAGCTGGCTCAGCCTCTCAAAGATCTGCTGAGAGCCAGAGCCAGCTGCTCCTGCACCCTCCTTAGCCCAGCACTCCAGTGAGCGCTGGAGGGTCAGAGCAGAGAGTCGGTGACTGACAGTCACCGGCTCTCTGCAGGCTGAAGACCGAGAGCTGAGCGATCAGCGGTGTTTGATCGCTCAGTTCTCAAAATTAAAGGCAATGGGGGACAGCAGCAGTTGTGATTGGTGCTGCAGCCATGTATTGTTTTTTTTCCCCCTACATATTTCTTTTAAGTATTATTAAGTATTATTCTCCTACTTATGCATCTAATTTGCATTTTTTCATTAAAATTTATTTATACCCATTTTGGGTTGGATAGGGTAGGCAAAAGTTAGACCCCCTACATATTTGTATTGCTGTCTGTGTCCCCACTGGAAAGATTAGAATTTTCTATTTGTCATGGTGTCATCAGGGCTGAAAGTAAGGAAAAATCTAAATATTTGAGTTGTCACTGGAATGAGAATAGAGGGGGAATCTTCCATTGGGGACACTTGTTCTGGTGACAACTAATTATTTTACTTTAAAAGAGATCTCATTTAACTTCTTGTTTTGCCTTGCAAGAAGAAGTGAAGTGAAGTGAAGAAAATCTCCACAATTGGAAAATTATAACAAAAAAGCTAAATGCAGGTCTACATTAAAACCATTATATTCTCACATAGTTTCTAACAAACCTCTTAATTTCTGAAAAAACCAAGCCCTTCCATAACTCTTATTTCAGCTCAGGTTTGAATTGTAAATGTTGCCTTTATTTTGCTTTACCTAGTTTTGCAAATCCTTGCTGAGTAATTCACGTCTTGGGTGGTGCATTTTGTCTGGATCTTGATGCTTCTACCTACTAATATGAAGATATCTGTTTTTTTTCATTGGCTAAAACTGAACTCATGATGCATCAGAAATCACAATCTCAACAAGAACTTAAAAAAAGTGTGTTTCCTAATACTGACTCATGTGTGTAAGAACACGTGTATGCTCTAATCTCTATGTTGTTCAGCAGAATATAATAAATATAATCTTTGGGTTCCTGCTAATGCGGTTTACTACAGGTTTTTTTTCTTAATGCTCATTCCAGCTTAGAAGACTAAAAGCATGCATATAAAATGATATATATGTAGCGTTACCCCCATAGGGGCTGCTGAGTGATGTGGCCCACATGTCATCCTGCCCAGCCTGGCATTCACTTCATACACTCCAAGACAGTGAACAAGTCCATCAGCTTTGTTTTTTTGTATTTTATTGAGGGATTAGAACTTGGATGGGGTTAAGGAATTCATGGGATGCCCAGGAAAAAGATTTTTTCATGGTTTGGGATAATCTAGATACTCTCCTCCTGCACTACACTTGCTGAAGACTATCTCTCCTTCACCCTCCAGCACAATTCTTCAGGCGCAGCACATGGTTAAGCATGACACTGGTTTCAGCCAGGCATTAGCAGAAGTACCTTTTTACAGGCAGGGACAGTGGGCCCCTATTGTGTAGCAAATTAAAGTTCTGGTGCTAGCTGCCCTCTTTGGTGGACTACTGTTCCCAGTCAGTCCTCTCCAGACCCTGACAGCCCTCCTGGCTGCAGTGGCCTGCTTCCACTGCCCATGGCACCACAGTCCTTACTGGCTCTACATCAATCTCAGATTGCATCCTCACAACCCACTTTAGCATGCCTCCCCAGCAATCCTGACTGTGTGTCACTCACCAACACTTGGTGGATCCCTCCTGGAGACTTGCCCGGCATTATTCCCGCTGTCTGTTTCTGCTCCTGTTCAGGACACACCCTTGGGTTGTATGGGGTTCCTGTTCAGCTCTGAGCCCCTGGCCCAATGTCACCACCCCCCCCCCCCCCCCCAGAGGGGGGAGCTCCCTCAAAGGCCCTGACAGCCTAATACTCCATCTCCAGTTCTTCCACTTAAACAACTCCTCCTCCACTGGGCTAGCTCTAGGTATTTAGAGGCCTGGATTGGCCTTCCAATCCGGGTTGGGGATTGGTCAGAGCTGCTTAGAACACTTCTAGAAGCCTCTAGAAACAGAAGGGAGGTAACCGAAAAGGTGAAGCTAGCTGTGAGTCACCAGCCTACTCTAGGCCACTCCCAGCCCACAGATCAAAACAAATAGGCCTAGCTTTTGGCTAGGCCTGCTTAAATTTACCTGCAGTACAAATAAAAATCTTACTCTAGCACCTATCTAAGGTAGAGGGTGCTTTCAGTATATATACTATATTACTAAAAGTTTTGGGACACCTACCTTTACACGCACATGAACTTTAATGGCATCCCAGTCTTAGTTTGTAGGGTTCAATATTGAGTTGGCCCACCCTTTGCAGTTATAACAGGTTCAACTTTTCTGGGAAGGCTGTACACAATGTTTAGGAGTGCGTCTGTGGAAATGTTTGACCATTATTCCAGTAGCGCATTTATGAGGTCAGGCACTTATGTTGGACGAGAAGGCCTGACTCACAGTCTCTGCTCTTATTCATCCCAAAGGTGTAATATTGGGTTGAGATCAGGACTCTGCACAGGTTAGTCAAGTTCCTCCACCCAAGACTTGCTAATTTGTGTCTTTATGGGCCTTGCTTTGTGCACTGATCCAAATTATTTGGTGGAGGGGGGATTATGGTGTGGGGTTGTTTTTCAGGGGTTGGGCTTGGCCTAGCTCTGGGGAAGGGGGTGCGCCCCCGAAACGCATTAGTTGTACCCCGTGTCCTGTGCATGTCCATGCAATGTTTTTATGGCCTGTTGTCAGTTGCATTTTGTGAGTACCCACTTTTATATAAAACATTTTTATTATTAAATTATTATTGGTAATGCACTAGGTGTGCGTGCCTTCCATTTCTGTTTTTCTTGTAGTTCCTTTCACATTATAAACCTACTATACTGTATGTCTGCCAAACTACGATAGTAGCTTGCGATTGTCTGCCTGTGACAGGTACTCTTTATGATGGATGCATCTGTAAAACCTGTAACATTTTTTTTAGTAATAGCTTTAGTAAAATAGAAGAGAATGCAGCTAAGAAACACATTCTTGCCTATCCAATGCGTTCCTAATGCAGGAAGGAGTTAATATTTTTCCAAGGTTGTCATAAACAAAAGGGCTTGATGTCTCTGGAAGGCTATGGTGCACTTTCATTGAGATGATCGACGAGGTGCTCAGGAGAAGGTGACAGATGAACTAGCAGGCAAAATCTTTTATGTATGAGCTCTTGTATGTAGAGGTTAGGCAACTACAATAATTGGCTCATCTGCTTCTGTGTGTTTTAAATGAATTATCCCTAGCAGCATTAAAAGAGAAGTCAGAGCCATGAATGTTATAATAAGAAGGATATTTCTATGCCAAAACCCTAAATAGAGAAGCCTTTAGGTATTTCAAAGAGAATGTATATTATTTTCAATATATTTTAGTTGCTCATGTAAACTATACAGCATGAGTTAAATGTACAGAATCGTTCGTTGTGTGTTAAAGCACACTTAGATTATTTTACTAAAATTGCACCCATTATTTCAGGGTGCACCAAAATAATAGGCTATCAATGTCTCACCTGTCATATCAGTTTTGGAATGCTGCACTGACACTATTACAGCCTGTCCTCTGCCACTTGCCTACAGCTAAGAAGTCAGATCAAGGGAGTCCCAGCTTTGCTGATTGGACTGACTAAGCAGAAGGTGTGTAGGCCTGCTGCAGAGAGACCACTGCTGTCACAGAGAGAGCAGTGGTCCTTTCTTAGCTGCAGGCAAGTGGCGGGAGACAAGATGCATACCTCCCAACTGTCCCTGATTTGGAACAAAGTCCCTCTGTCCCTCTTTCATCCCTATGTGTCCCTTATGTTGGTCTGATTTTTATAGTTTTATATAAAATGCACTATTTATCCTTCAAAAAGTGTTTCCCAGTGCTAAACATTTCATCCAATTTCTAAATTGCTGCATTTGTAAATTTCAAAGGCCAATATAAAGGAATAGTAGTGGTATAAAAGGCACTTATAGGTTTAACTAAACTTTTTTTTGTATAATTTTCCTTTAAGGGGGTGTGTCCTATTGTCCTATGCCTACATACTTTTGCTAATAGGTGTCCCTCGTTCCCATCTCAAAAAGTTGTGAGGTATGAAGATGTAATGGTAGCGTGGTATTCTTACACTTATATGATAGTAAGACATTTGAAACCTTATTTTGGTGTACCCTGAATTGGTGAATGTAACTTTGTAAAATACTTAAATTGAGCTTTAATTAAGACACAAGTCCATCCAGTTTAACCAAAAAAAATTTAATACAATCCTTCACCCACAGTTGATCCAGAGGAAGGCGAAAAACCCCAGCAGAGCATGCTCCAATTTGCTACAGCAGGGGAAAAAATTCCTTCCTGATCCCCCGAGAGGCAATCGGATTTCCCTAATCAACTCTACCTATAAATGTTAGTACCCAGTTATATTATGTACATTTAGGAAAGTATCCAGGCCTTTTTTTTAAAGCAATCTACTGAGCTAGCCAGAACCACCTCTGGAGGGAGTCTATTGCACATTTTCACAGCTCTTTCTGTGAAGAAACCTTTCCGTATTTGGAGATGATTTTGTTTTCCCTCTAGACATAAAGCGTGCCCCCTTGTCCTCTGTGATGACCTTAAAGTGAATAACTCAACACCAAGTTCACTATTTGGACCACTTATGTATTTGTACATGTTGATCATATCCCCCTTAATTTCCTCTTCTCAAGAGGGAATAGATTCAGTTTCTCTAATCCTTCCTCATAGCTGAGCTCCTCTATGCCTCTTATCAGTTTGGTTGCCCTTCTCTGCACTTTCTGCAGTACCCTGATATCCTTTTTATTCCAGATGAGGTCTTACTAATGATTTTTACAGGGGCAAAATGATATCTCCCTCTCTGCAGTCCATACCTCTCTTAATACAAGAAAGGACTTCGCTTTGGAAACCGCAGTTTAGCACTGAATGCCATTATTGAGCTTATGATCTACCAAAATCCCAAGATCCTTCTCCACCATTGATTCCCCCAGTTGTACTCCCCCTAGTATGTATGATGCATGCATATTCTTAGCCCCCAAGTGCATAACTTTACATTTATCAACGTAAAAAGTCAAAGTAAGGGTCCCAACACCTTGGGGTACACCACTGATAACCTTAGGCCATTCAGAGTATGAGTCATTAACCACTACTCTCTGAAATCTGTCTTTTAGCCAGTTTTCTATCCATTTACAAATTGATCTTTCCAAGCCTGTAGACTTTACCTTACACATGAGCCATGTGTGGGGAAGGCTTTTGCAAAATCTAGGTATACTACATCCACTCCACCCCTGTGTCCAAGGTTTTACTTACCTCCTCATAAAAATAAATCAGGTTTATTTGACAACTTCTGTCTTTTATGTATCCATGCTGTCTGTTGCTTAAAATATTTTTTTCCAGCAAGAACTCGTCTATGTGGTCTTTTAATTAAACTCTCCAGTATCTTCCTGACTATAGAAGTTAAACTAACAGGTCTATAGTTACTTGGTAAAGACTTTGATCCCTTTTTAAATATGGGCACCACATTGGCCCTGCGCCAATCCAGCGGTTCCATTCCAGTCATTAACGAGTCCCTACATTTTAGAAACAATGGCCTTGAATTGACAGAGCTCAATACTTTTAGGATCCGTGGGTGGATGCCATCTGGTCAAGGTGTTTTATCCACCTTTATTCTGTCTAAATATTTCGGAACTATATCACTTTTGAGCCATTGTGGATCATTTGGGGCTGTGTCACTAACACCCCCATTATGGACATGAGCTCCCCAATGCTCCTTTGTATACACAGAGCTAGGGATGGGCCCGGTGCTCGATGCGAACCCATGTTCGCATCGAGCACCGGGTGTTCGCTCGCTCGGCGAGCCCAGAACTATTTTGGCCGCTCGCATCACGTTCGTGTGATGCGAGCGGCCCCGCAATGCATTGCGGCCAGCGCGGCCGGCGCAGTGCATTGCTGGCTGATGATTGGCCAAGCATGCACTGTGACCCCGCATGCTTGGCCAATCACAGCGCCGGAAACTCGAAGAGCCATAATTGGCTACAGGCAGGACGCCTGTAGCCAATTACAGCTCAGGGGCTTTAGTACACGCCCCCCCCCTATAAAAGGCCGCCACGCCGTCACATGCTGTTCCGGCGTAGATAGAGCAGGATAGTTCTGTGACACTCTGCTGGATTTAGTTAGTTAGAGAGATTTACTTAGAGAGATTGAGTTAGATAGATTCATTTAGAAAGATTGATTTAGAAAGAGGGGCTTGTAGTGTGTTCGTGGCAGGCAGGCAGAGCTCCTATATTTTGTTCCCAGAAGCACCTATAGGACTTGTAGTGTGTTCGTGGCAGGCAGGCAGAGCTCCTATATTTTGTTCCCAGAAGCACCTATAGGACTTGTAGTGTGTTCGTGGCAGGCAGGCAGAGCTCCTATATTTTGTTCCCAGAAGCACCTATAGGACTTGTAGTGTGTTCGTGGCAGGCAGGCAGAGCTCCTATATTTTGTTCCCAGAAGCACCTATAGGACTTGTAGTGTGTTCGTGGCAGGCAGGCAGAGCTCCTATATTTTCTTCCCAGAAGCACCTATAGGACTTGTAGTGTGTTCGTGGCAGGCAGGCAGAGCTCCTATATTTTGTTCCCAGAAGCACCTATAGGACTTGTAGTGTGTTCGTGGCAGGCAGGCAGAGCTCCTATATTTTCTTCCCAGAAGCACCTATAGGACTTGAAGTGTGTTAGTCCCATCACACAGAGATCATATATTTTGTTCCCAGAAGCACCTATAGGACTTGAAGTGTGTTAGTCCCATCACACAGAGATCATATATTTTGTTCCCAGAAGCACCTATAGGACTTGAAGTGTGTTAGTCCCATCACACAGACCTATATTTTCTTCCCAGAAGCACCTATAGGACTTGGAGTGTGTTAGTCCCATCCACACAGAGATCATATATTTTGTTCCCAGAGGCACCTATAGGACTTGAGGTGTGTTAGTCCCATCACACAGACCTACATTTTCTTCCCAGAAGCACCTATAGGACTTGGAGTGTGTTAGTCCCATCACACAGAGATCATATATTTTGTTCCCAGAAGCACCTATAGGACTTGAAGTGTGTTAGTCCCATCACACAGAGATCATATATTTTGTTCCCAGAAGCACCTATAGGACTTGAAGTGTGTTAGTCCCATCACACAGACCTATATTTTCTTCCCAGAAGCACCCATAGGACTTGAAGTGTGTTAGTCCCATCACACAGAGATCCTATATTTTGTTCCCAGAAGCACCTATAGGACTTGAAGTGTGTTAGTCCCATCACACAGACCTATATTTTCTTCCCAGAAGCACCTATAGGACTTCTAGTGTGTTAGTGGCATCACACAGAGCTCCTCTATTTTCTTTGCAGAAGCACCCACAGGACTTCTAGTGTGTTAGTGGCATCACACAGAGCTCCTATATTTTCTTCTCAGCAGCACCCACAGGACTTCTAGTGTGTTAGTGGCATCACACAGAGCTCCTCTATTTTCTTTGCAGAAGCACCCATAGGACTTCTAGTGTGTTAGTGGCATCACACAGAGCTCCTATATTTTTCTTCTCAGCAGCACCCACAGGACTTCTAGTGTGTTGGTGGCATCACACAGAGCTCCTCTATTTTCTTTGCAGAAGCACCCACAGGACTTCTAGTGTGTTAGTGGCATCACACAGACCTCCTCTATTTTCTTTGCAGAAGCACCCATAGGACTTCTAGTGTGTTAGTGGCATCACACAGAGCTCCTATATTTTCTTCTCAGCAGCACCCACAGGACTTCGAGTGTGTTAGTGGCATCACACAGAGCTCCTCTATTTTCTTTGCAGAAGCACCCATAGGACTTCTAGTGTGTTAGTGGCATCACACAGAGCTCCTATATTTTCTTCTCAGCAGCACCCACAGGACTTCTAGTGTGTTAGTGGCATCACACAGAGCTCCTCTATTT
Organism: Lithobates sylvaticus; assembly: GCA_028564925.1. Lineage (NCBI taxonomy): Eukaryota > Metazoa > Chordata > Amphibia > Anura > Ranidae > Lithobates > Lithobates sylvaticus. The sequence goes on from CM053030.1 coordinate 437,845,881, forward strand.
TCTTTGCAGAAGCACCCACAGGACTTCTAGTGTGTTAGTGGCATCACACAGACCTCCTCTATTTTCTTTGCAGAAGCACCCCTAGGACTTCTAGTGTGTTAGTGGCATCACACAGAGCTCCTATATTTTCTTCTCAGCAGCACCCACAGGACTTCTAGTGTGTTAGTGGCATCACACAGAGCTCCTCTATTTTCTTTGCAGAAGCACCCATAGGACTTCTAGTGTGTTAGTGGCATCACACAGAGCTCCTCTATTTTCTTTGCAGAAGCACCCACAGGACTTCTAGTGTGTTAGTGGCATCACACAGACCTCCTCTATTTTCTTTGCAGAAGCACCCATAGGACTTCTAGTGTGTTAGTGGCATCACACAGAGCTCCTATATTTTCTTCTCAGCAGCACCCACAGGACTTCTAGTGTGTTAGTGGCATCACACAGAGCTCCTCTATTTTCTTTGCAGAAGCACCCATAGGACTTCTAGTGTGTTAGTGGCATCACACAGAGCTCCTATATTTTCTTCTCAGCAGCACCCACAGGACTTCTAGTGTGTTAGTGGCATCACACAGAGCTCCTCTATTTTCTTTGCAGAAGCACCCATAGGACTTCTAGTGTGTTAGTGGCATCACACAGAGCTCCTATATATTCTTCTCAGCAGCACCCACAGGACTACCGACTACAATGGCTGGAAGACCGCCAAGGGGAGGCAGAGCGTGCAGAGCCAAGAACACAGGGCAGGCAGGCTCTGTTTCTAGTGGACGTGGCCGTGGCCGTGGCCGTGGACGTGGTCGTGCATCGTCATCAGCACGTGGCCATGGGACACGCGCGTCTTTGTTTTCGGCAGCTGGACATGTGGAGCCGCATCATGCTGAAGGCTTGGTAGAATGGATGACCAAGCCCTCCTCATCCTCCTCATCCTCCTCATCCTCTCTCACCCAGGCTCAGGGTACTGGCAGAGCATCATCAGCCACCCCTTCCCTAGACCCACCATGTCCTCCTGAGGAGTCCCCCGAACTCTTTGAGCACAGTGTTGGGTACATGCTCCAGGAGGATGCCCAACGATTCGAAGGCTCGGATGATGATACCCAGCTTGAGGAATCTGGCAGTACTGTTCCACCAGCTGCAGCTTACTGCCAGGTTTGCTCTAGTGGTGAAGAGGGAGGGGATGATGAGGTCACTGACTCCACGTGGGTGCCTGAAGGGAGAGAGGATGAGGAGGAGGACGAGGAGGAGGAGGATGCGGCGTCACATGTCCAACGAGGCAGGATGCCCCCTGGAGGCCAGGTAGAGGCCAGCACAGCAACTGTACAACACCGCAGAGCTCCGCCTGTGCAGGGCGCTGCCTCTGCACGTTATCAGAAAAGTTCTTTGGTGTGGGCCTTTTTTGAGACGAGTGCATCAGATCGCACCACTGCTATTTGCAATATTTGTCTCAAGCGTATCTCGCGTGGCCAAAACATCAGCCACTTGGGCACCACAAGCATGACCAGACATATGTCGACCTGCCATGCAGCTCGTTGGCAGGCACACATAAAAGACCCACACCAAAGATCTAAGCGGACCTCTCCTTGCTCCTCATCAGCTGGGATCTCCATCCCCACTACACCTTCAGTCCTCTCTGAAAGCTGCTCTGAGAGGACTGAAGGTGTAGAATTAGGTGTGTCACAACCAAGTACTTGCAGTACACCGACGTCCGATTGCAGCAGGCAAATTTCCCTGCCCCAGCTGCTGGACCGTAGAAAGAAGTACACTCCCAGCCATCCACATGCCCAGCGGTTGAATGCTAGCTTGGCTAAATTGCTAGCACTTCAACTGCTGCCTTTTCAGTTGGTAGACTCGGCCCCCTTCCGTGAGTTTGTTCAATGTGCGGTTCCTCAGTGGCAGGTTCCCAAACGCCACTTTTTCTCACGGAAGGCGATTCCGTCTCTCTACCGGCATGTGGAGGGCAATGTCCATGCCTCGCTGGACAGGGCGGTCAGCGGTAAGGTGCATATTACCGCTGACTCATGGTCCAGCAGGCATGGACAGGGACGGTACCTTTCTTTCAGGGCCCATTGGGTCACTCTATTGGCAGCTGGGAGGGATGCAGGACAAGGTGCAGTAGTGTTGGAGGTTGTTCCGCCACCACACCTCCAAAACGCTACTACTGCTACTGGTTGTGACACACCTCTCTCCTCCACCCCCTCCTCTTCTTCTTCCTCCAGTGCTCTGTCCTTGGAACCAGCGGTGCTCCGTAGGTGTACAAGGGGCTACGCAAGTACGCAGGCAAAAAGATGCCATGCCGTGCTTGCGCTGGTGTGTTTGGGGGACAGGAGCCACACTGGGCCAGAGGTTCTGGCAGCTCTGCAGGGGCAGGCCGAGAGGTGGTTGACGCCACGTCAGCTTAAGCCAGGAATGGTCGTTTCTGACAATGGCACCAACCTCCTCTCCGCCCTGCGACAGCGGCAGCTCACCCATGTGCCCTGCATGGCTCACGTCCTCAACCTGGTGGTGCAGCGGTTCTTGGGCAGGTTCCCAGGCTTACAGGATGTCCTGAGGCAGGCCAGGAAAGTCTGTGTGCATTTCCGCCGATCTTATAATGCCAGTGCTCGGCTGACTGAGCTGCAAAAGGAGCTGAACCTGCCCAAGAACCGCCTAATATGTGACATGCCCACCAGGTGGAACTCAACGTTGGCCATGCTGCAGCGACTGCACACGCAGCAGAGGGCCATCAATGAGTACCTTTGCGACTATGGCACCAGGACAGGGTCAGGGGAGCTTGGTTTTTTTTCCCCACGTCAGTGGAGCATGATCAGGGATGCATGCACTGTCCTCTCACCATTTGAGGAGGCCACGAGGATGGTGAGCAGTGACAGTGCATGCATCAGTGACACTGTCCCTCTTGTCCACCTGTTGGAGCATACGCTGCGTGGGATAATGGACAGGGCACTTGAGGCAGAACAGAGGCAGGAAGAGGAGGACTTCCTTGCCTCTCAAGGCCCCCTTTATCCGGACAGTGTTCCTTCTGTCCCACCCATCACACAGGAAGAGGATGAGGAGGAGGAGGAGGAGGAGGAGGAGGAGGGATTGTGTGAGCATGGAGGTGGAGCCTGGCACTCAGCATCAGCAGCAGCAGTCTTTTAGGGATGATGTACAGTCCCAACAAACCAGTGGACTTGTACGTGGCTGGGAGGAGGTGGCTGGCGATCATGTCATCCTCAGTGACCCAGAAGACTCCGGACCGAATGCCTCAGCTAACCTACGCTGCATGGCCTCCCTGATCCTGCAAAGCCTGCGGAAGGATCCTCGTGTTCTTCGGATCAAGGAGAGGGACCATTACTGGCTGGCCACTCTCCTTGATCCGCGGTACAAGGGTAAGGTTGCGGACCTTATCTTGCCGTCGCAGAGGGAGCAGAGGATGAGACATCTCAGGGAGGCCTTGCAGAAAGGTCTGTGCAACGCGTTCCCAGAAACTGGGAGGCTACAAACTCCTGGTCCTGGGCGACGAGTTGCTGAGGCTTCGGTCAGTAGCAGAAGGAGCGGTGGGGAAGGTGGACGTCTGACCGATGCGTTCAGACAATTTTTTAGTCCGCAGCCCCAAGGTATGATCGGTTCCAGCAACCATCGCCAGCGTCTGATATACATGGTGCAGGAATACCTTGGGGCAAGGTCAGACTTGGACACCTTTCCCACCGAAAATCCTCTGGCTTACTGGGTCCTGAGGATGGATCACTGGCCAGAGCTTGCACAGTATGCAATTGAGCTACTGGCCTGTCCTGCCTCCAGCGTTCTTTCCGAACGCACATTCAGTGCTGCTGGAGGATTTGTCACCGATCATAGGGTGCGCCTGTCCACCGCCTCGGTTGATCGACTGACCTTCATCAAAATGAATCAGTCTTGGATCACCACCAGCTACCAGGCACCTGAGGCGGATATAACCGAATAATTTTTAATATCACATCCCTTCAAGACTGCCTATGCTGATGCTGAGTGACTGTCCTCTTATGTTCACTGACTATCCTCTTCCTCCTCCTCAATGATCCATGCCACCACACCAGTGCCTAAGGCACAATTTTTCAGCCCCTGTTTAACAGGGGCGTGTACATACAATTTTTATAAAAAAATGCTTCGCAACATGTGTGACTGCTGTGCTCCAAGTACAGTATCTGTGAGGGGTTGCAGTGTTGTGTCACCAGCACCAGTGCCTAAGGCAAATTTTTCAGCCCCTGTTTAACAGGGGCGTGTACTTACAATTTTTTTTAAAAAATGCTTTGCAACACGTGTGACTGCTGTGCTCCAAGTACAGTATCTGTGAGGGGTTGCAGTGTTGTGGCACCAGCACCAGTGCCTAAGGCAAATTTTTCAGCCCCTGTTTAACAGGGGCGTGTACTTACAATTTTTTTAAAAAAATGCTTTGCAACACGTGTGACTGCTGTGCTCCAAGTACAGTATCTGTGAGGGGTTGCAGTGTTGTGGCACCAGCACCAGTGCCTAAGGCACAATTTTTCAGCCCCTGTTTAACAGGGGCGGGTAATTACAATTTTTTAAAAAAATGCTTCGCAACACGTGTGACTGCTGTGCTCCAAGTACAGTATCTGTGAGGGGTTGCAGTGTTGTGGCACCAGCACCAGTGCCTAAGGCACAATTTTTCAGCCCCTGTTTAACAGGGGGGGTAATTACAATTTTTTAAAAAAATGCTTCGCAACACGTGTGACTGCTGTGCTCCAAGTACAGTATCTGTGAGGGGTTGCAGTGTTGTGGCACCAGCACCAGTGCCTAAGGCACAATTTTTCAGCCCCTGTTTAACAGGGGCGGGTAATTACAAATCTTGATCTAATAGTTCACAGCAGGGCCCATTCCTGCGCCCACCAAGAGTAACTATGAGGGCCTACAGTCTTGTGGCAACACCGTCCACTACCACCGCCAAAGGCCCAATTTTTCTGCCCTGTTCATCAGGTGCTTGCAATTACAAATCTTGATCTAATAACTCACAGCAGGGCCCATTCCTGCGCCCACCAAGAGTAACTATGAGGGCCTACAGTCTTGTGGCAACACCGTCCACCACCACCGCCAAAGGCCCAATTTTTCTGCCCTGTTCATCAGGTGCTTGCAATTACAAATCTTGATCTAATAACTCACAGCAGGGCCCATTCCTGCGCCCACCAAGAGTAACTGTGAGAGCTTACAGTCTTGTGGCAACACCGTCCACCACCACCACCACCCCCAATTTTTCTGCCACTTCACAGGCATACTTTAGACACCCCCCAGGTACCATATTTAAAGGAAAATTTCACTTTTTTTTTTTCACTTTATGCAACATTAAAATGACTGCTCCCGAAAAAACGTTAGTTTTTAAAAGTTCTTTTTGCATTGATATATGTCCCCTGGGGCAGGACTCGGGTCCCCAAACCTGTTTTATGACATTAACATGCATATTGGCCGTTGTAATTAGCACTTTTGATTTCGAACGTTCGCGTCCATTATAACGTATAGGGTTCGAAAATTCGCGCAAACTTTCGGTCGGTTCGAAGGTTCTGGTGCGAACCGAACCCGGGGGTGTTCGGCTCATCCCTACACAGAGCTGAAGAAAGTATTTAATAAATTTGCCTTCTCTTTGTCCCCAGTCATTATTTTGTAAAGGGCCTACATGCTCAGACCTGACCTTTTTACTATTAATATATTTGAAGAATTTTTTGGTGTTTGTCCTACTATCTTTTGCAATCTGTCGTTCATTTTGAATTTTTGTGTCCTTGATTTCCTTTTTACATATTCTAATATATTCTTTGTAACATTTAAACGATGATAGCATTCCTTAATTTTTATATTTTTTAAAGGCTCTTTTTTTATTATTTATAGCCATTTTGACTTTGGCCGTGAGCCACCTAGGTTATCTTTAGCCTTTTAAACGTATTGCCCATGGGAATATACTTTGCAGTGAGTTTACATCCAGTCACTTTGAAGAATTCCCATTTCAGTTCTGTGTCGATTGATGCCAATATTTCCTCCCAGTCTAAGTCCTGGAGAGCAGACCTCATCCTTGAAAAATTTGCTCTCTTAGAATCGGTTCACACAGGGGCAGCAAGACTTGTAGCGGGACTGCCTCAGGCGACCTGCACACGACTTCAGCGGCGGCTTGCAAAATTACTTCTGTATAGAAGTCAATGCAAGTAGCCTGAAGTCGCCCCAAAAGTAGTACAGGAACCCTTTTCTAAGTCGGAGCGACTTGAGTCGTTCCTATTAGAGCGGTTCCATAGTACAGTCGCCTGACAAGTCGCCCATGTGTGAACCGGCTCTGAAAGTTAAGGGTTATTTATCTTACCTGTATGTATTTGTTGTTTACAGCTAACATTAAATGAAATCATGTTATGGTCACTGCTACCCAGATGTTCTTTTATATGAATATTGGTAATAAGCTCTGCATGGTTTGAGATTACCAGGTCCAGCAGAGCGTCATTCCTAGTCAGGGCCTCAATAAACTGGACCATAAAATTGTCTTGTAATAGGTTTAGAAATTTTTGCCCTTTAACTGTCCCAGCAGTGCAATTACTCCAGTCAATTTCCGGGTAGTTAAAATCCCCCATTATTATCACTGTCCCAGCCCTGACAGCCCTTTCCATCTGTGCAAGGACCTGAGTCTCCACCTCATAACTAACACTGGGAGGTCTATAACAAACTGCAATGACAACCTTTGAAGTACGCACACCCATGTACAGTTCCACCATGCTTTAGACTTAGGCAAGCCAGTAATGGGGAACAGATCACGTGCAGGAAGACCACAGACAATAATGATGACTGGTTCTTTGCCCTCTGCCTGCTTATTTATGGCACAGCTTCCAGAGTTCAGTTCTTTCTTAAAGTTCATACTTAATTATAATGATTTTCTCATTTTTTTTTTACTTTTTTCAACCCTTACTTTTGTAGCAAGGGATTATAAAAGCACACATGTGTAGTGCTCACTCCCACAGGAGCCTGCAGATTAAGGTCACTAGGGTCTTTTTCAGTAGTTGTACCAGCAGCCAGGCACACAGTCACAATTACTCCTTTGGCTCAATGAACAGTCTAGGGGTATGCTTTTCTGATGCTTTATTGCAGGACTGGAACTTGGATAGGAGTAGGGTAACTGTGGGACACTCAATTAACTTTAGCAGCGATTTGAGGACCCAAATCGTAAACCCCATTGAAGTCTATGAGACCCAAATTAAAAAAATCGAAAGTGCCCATTTTGAAGGCTTATATGCAAGTTATTGGCCATAAAAAGGGTATGGGGGACCAGGTACTTCCCTGGGGGACATGTATCAATGCAAAAAAGTGTTTTTAAAAAGATTGTTTTTAAAGGAGCAGTGATTTTAATGATGCTTAAAGTGAAAGAATAAAAATGAAAAATTCCTTTAAATATTTACATATATAAAGAAAAAAATTACATTTAAATAGATTTTCCCTGCAAGCTTTCTTTATTTTAACTCTGTAGCCAGTCTGTATGGTGAGGCCACAATGTTTTTTTTTTTTTAGATAAAGTCAATGACCTCATCATCATCATCCCCTCCATCCTCTTAATCGCTGAACCAACTTAACAATAAGCTGCAGCTTGGGGAACATGACTGCCAATTTGTTGTTTATCAGTGTTCTCCCCTCTCTGTAGGCTCATGTTACTCCATTCCTTAACCTCAGAACCAACATCAGAATCAAGTAATGTTTGTGCATCGTCAAGAAGCAAGTGGCTAAAGCTGTGTTCAAATAATTCAGCTTACTACTCCATTCATAATGCTGGGGCTATGGCAGGAGTAGCTGTGGACAAGGAGGCAGAATAAGCCACTCTGGCAGCTGCAGTGGACTGTGCACTAGTCTCAGCTTGGGTCATAGAAGATGAGGAGGATGAGGATAGTTTAGTAAGCCAGTCCACCACCTCCTCTGCATGCTGTGACTGAATAGCATGGGCACCTTCACTAAACAGAGACAAATGTGCCCTGGCTGAGCATGGACCACTTCCACCGTGGCCTGTGGACACAGACGCTGCTAGCCCCTTCATAGTGGCATGGGAATGTCTGCCTCTCCTTTCTGGCCTCCCAGACATGATGGGGGGAGGCTTATTACCCAAATTTAATAGATACTGGGAAATGTGTAATTGGGTTCACTTTATTCAATGAAAATGGTGTTTGGTGCACTTTAAATTGAGGACTGTCGCTGAGAGAAATGTAAAAACTATTAAAAAAAATTAAAAAGGGGGAACAACAGCGTTGCAGTCAGAAAAACTGCGGCTGACAATTTAAAAAAAAGGAGGCATGCACAGGACAAAAAAAAAAAAATGGGGGTATCACTAACACTCTACTCGCTAGTAGCAAACAGAGGCCTGCTCTATCTATCTCCACTTTAACTACTTAACCCCCGGAAGAATTTACCCCCTTCCCGACCAGAGCACTTTTTGTGATTTGGCACTGCGTCGATTTAACTGACAATTGCGCGGTCGTGCGATATTGCACCCGAACAAAATTGACGTTCTTTTTTCCTCACAAATAGAGCTTTCTTTTGGTGGTATTTGATCACCTCTGCAGTTTTTATTTTTTGCGCTATAAACAAAAAAATAGCGAAAATTTTGGAAGAAAAAGCTATATTTTTAACTTTTTGCTATAATAAATATCGCTAAAAAATATATAAAAAATGTTTCCTCAGTTTTTTTCCTCAGTTTAGGCCGATATGTATTCTTCTACATATTTTTGGTAAAAAAAATTGCAATAAGCGTATATTGATCGGTTTGTGCAAAAGTTATAGCTTCTACAAAATAGGGGATAGATTTACGGCATTTTTATTATTATTTTTTTTTTATTAGTAATGGCGGCGATCTGCGATCTTTATCGTGACTGCAACATTATGGCGGACACATCGGACACTTTTGACACTATTTTGGGACCATTGTCATTTATATAGTGATCAGTGCTATAAAAATGCACTGAATACTGTGTAAATGATATGGCAGGGAAGGGGTTAAACACTAGGGGGTGTCCTAGGCAGTGATTCCAACTGTGGGGGGATGGGCTATTACTCACATGACAGCGATCACTGCTCCCAATAACAGGGAGCAGTGATCTCTGTCATGTCACTAGGCAGAACGGGAAATGCCTTGTTTACAAAGGCATCTTCCCATTCTTCTGCTCCGTGACACGATCGCGAGTAACCCGGCGGACATCGAGTTCCGCGAGACCCGTGGTCACGGAGCACGCCCACACTGCCGCATCTTAAAGGGGACTCACCTGTACGCCCATTTGCCCGGCCATGCCACTGTGCTGACATATATCATTGTGCGCTGGTCAGCATGTGGTTAATAAAACACTGCAAAAGGTCCCTGTGGGAAGGAACCTTTTATAGTGTGGGGTAGGACTATGAGCACTGAGCCATGATTGGGCAAAGTCATCATGACTTTGTCCAATCATGGCTCTGACAGTGCTCTGTGCATTGTGGTCTGTTCGGCAGGCGAACATCCCGCTGAACGCCCCACAAATTCGGGTGTTCGCCGAACAGGTAATGTTTGGGCCGAATTTTTGCTCTACTCCTGGAATCAAGAATTGTCTCCACCACTGATTGTTTTTCACCCTGAACCTCAACAGGTAGAGGAGGTGGAAGAATTCTTCCAGAAAAAGGATTTTCACACAATGGTTTGAAAAACAGGGTGAATTCTCATACTGTCCAGAAGTTTTAAGCGAAAGGTGACAGGACATATTTAAGCAGAAATCTGGAAAGGTCCTACAAATGTTTGGCCCAGTTTAGCAGATGGAACATGAACCTTCGAATTTTGGTAGATAGCCAAACTTTGTCATCTACATAAAATGTAGGAGGTGTCCTGCAAATTCTGTCAGCAGTCTTCTTGTAACAATCCTAAGCCTCCTTCAGAGTATCAGTCATTTTTTCCCAAATAGGAAACAGCAGGAATTAGAGTTGAGCTAAGGAGATCAGGAATAAAAACTGGATGATACCCAGTGATACCCAAGTAAAAAGAACTTTAAGAAGCGGATGTTTAGAATTGTTATAAGCAAACTTTGCCATAGGTAGATAGTTTACCCAGTCATCCTGAAGATAACTGACAAAACATCGAAAGTACTGCTCCAATGTTTGATTGGTCCTCTCGGTCTGACCATTAGACTGAGGATGAAAAGGACAGGTTAATAGTTACATCTAAGGCTAAACAAAAGCTTTACCAAAATCTTGAGGTAAACTACACTCCTCTGTCAGACACCACATCATCATGGATTCCATGTAGTTTAATGATTTCTCAAACCATCAACTCCACAGTTTGTTCAGCAGAAGTTACCCCCTTGACTGGTACAAAATGAACCATCTTAGTGAGACAGTCGAAAAGTACCAAGACAGTGGTAATTTTCTTTGAGGGAAGTAAATCAACCACAAAGTCCATAGAAACTGACCCCCATGGTTTTGATAGAACAGGAAGTGACTGGAGCAACCCCAAAAGAGAAGCATGGGGTCTTATTGCGTGCACAGGTCAGGTACAAAGCCACATAGCTTTTGACATCTCTATTGTAACCATGCCACCAAAAGGAACGTGTTGAAAGTTCTTATGTCTTAGAAATCCCATAATCCCCTTCAAGTCTAGAGTCATGAACTAACCTGAGGGCTTCAACCCGAGCAGATTTAGGTACATAGAGACAATGTGCTTGAGTCCAAAAGCCAAACTTGTACTCAAGGTTAATGTGCTTAGGAGGATGATTAAGAAGTGGGTCATTCTCATTACCCCTCTTTGAGGAGACTCAAGGAACTTGTCTTGGAACTTGTGGCCAGGGAAAGGCATGGACCAAGGCTGTGGCGGACATTTTTCAAAGTACAGACCTTAGTGAAGGACACAAAAGTACATTTCAAATTAAAAACCATCAAAAAACACTCTGTCTACTCTCTGGCCTAGATCTACAAGTACAAATAAGTTTAAAACATAACATTTATATACAGACTGCTTATGGTATACTGTTAGACAGCATCTGTCACCTCAGGCGAAGCCTACATACCTTTTTTTTACCTCAAAGGGAGCCTCCATTTCCTCACACTCAGCCTCCTCCCCCCTGACAGAACTTTTCCCCACCATCTTTTGAGCAGGGTGGCTGCTCTCCCATCGGACATACTACATGAGATGGTCAGAGACTGCAGATTTACTACAAGAGAGGGTCAGAGTCTGCAGACATACTACAAAAGAGGGCCAGAGACTGCAGAAATACTACAAGAGTGGATCAGTGTCAGAAACCATGAATCAGACTGAGACAGTTAAATCTCACTTAGTTAATAATAATAAAAAAAGGTAAACAGAGTAAATGTAGTCAAAACATAGCCAGAGTTCAGGATCCGGAAAAGATAGTCAGACAAGCCAAAACGTCAGGGAGCAAGAGATGAACATAGTAGAACAGCAAGCAGGATCTGGAGCCAGAAAGAATGTCAACCAAGCAAGTTTTTAACACACAGAGGAACACACTCTAGAGATGTGACCAAGGCGAAGGCAGAGATCATCTGGGTGGAACGGCTTAAGTAGGCAGGACTGACGAGCAGGATATCGTCAATAGGTGAGTCACTGTGGAGAGATAGGAGCTTAGCCGACAGCTAAGCGGCCAGCTCAGAGAAGGAAAGGGCTGAGTCCAGCCCTGACAGTACCCCCTCCTCAATGACCCCCCCCTCGGAGGACCACCAGGCTTGCGGGGAAACCGTCTATGAAATTCACGGAGGAGGACAGGGGCATGTACATCCGAGGATGAGACCCAAGAGCGTTCCTCCAGACCGTACCCTTTCCAATGCACCAGGTACTGTATGCGCCCACGGAAACCTACGTGAGTCAACAATGGACTGTACTTCATACTTCTCATGGTTCTCAACCTGTGCAGGGTGAGGACAAGGCACCAAGGTTGTAAAGCGGTTGCAGACCAAAGGTTTTAATAAGGAGACATGAAATACATTTGAGATACGCATATTTGAAGGAAAGTCTAATGTGTAAGCCTCTGGGTTAATCCTCCAAAGAATATGGAAAGGCCTGATAAAGCGAGGTGCGAACTTTAGAGAGAGAACACGAAGTCGGAGGTTGCGAGATGACAGCCAGACCCTGTCCCCAACCTGGTAGGAGGGCGCAGGCAGGCGTCTTTGGTCAGCATGGAGTCTGTCCCTATCTTTAGCATGTCGCAAAGCCTCCTGGACTTGTGCCCAAGTGGAACGAAGACCACGAAGATGCTCCTTTAAGGCAGGAATACTCTGCAGAACAAATGAGTCAAGCAACATGGAAGGTTGGAAACCATAGTTCGCCATAAACGGGAAGCAGAATTCAAGGCACTATTGTGAGCAAACTCCGCCCACAGCAAGAGGTCTGACCAGTTGTTATAACAACTGGTCAGAAATATAGCAACGTAGGACTTGCTCCAAGGACTGATTGGCTCATTCTGCAGCCCCATTAGACTGCGGGTGATACGCAGAGGAGAAAGCAAGCTGAATTCCCAACTGTGCACAAAAGGCTCACCAGAACCGGGACACAAACTGACTACCCCTGTCCGAGACAATCAGCTTGGATAGCCCATGTAAGCCAAAGATCTCCTGAGCAAAAATGGAACCCAGTTTCTTAGAAGTGGGCAACTTCTTAAGTGGAATACAATGAGACATTTTCGAGAACCGGTCAACCACCATAAGGATAACTGTGTTGCCCTGGGAGTTGGGTAACTCCACAATAAAATCCATAGACAGGTGGGTCCACGGCCTCTCTACATTGGGTATGGGTTGTAGGAGGCCCTCTGGAAGGTGTCGTGGAGTCCTACTCTGAGCACACACAGAACAGGCAGCTACAAAGGCAGTTACATCAGTACGTAGACTAGGTCACCAGAATTGTTGGGAAATGGCCCAAAAGAGTTGATTCTTCCCAGGGTGGCCAGCAGCATTGGGAGAATGGTAAGTCTGGATTACGGCAGTACGGAGACTCTCTGGGACAAAGCAGCGGTCACAAGGTTTCTCAGGAGGAGCAGGAAGCTGAGCAGCAAGAATTTTGTCACTCATAGGAAAAGTGAGACTGGTGCGAACCGTAGCCAGAATACGATCAGGAGGAATCACAGGAACCGACTCCATTTTGTCATGACAAAGCGTCAGCCCTTACATTCTTAGTAATGGGTAAGACTGAGACAATCTAATTGAAACTAGATAAGAAAAGAGCCAATCGCACCCTTCTGGGAGATTGGACAAAGTCATGAGGACTTTGCCCAATCATGGCTCAGTGCTCATAGTCCTACCCCACACTATAAAAGGTTCCTTCCCACAGGGACCTTTTGCAGTGTTTTATTAACCACATGCTGACTAGACATGTGCAAACTGAAATATTTTGTTTTGGAATTTCGTTTTCGTCCGAAAAATGTATTTATTTAGTTACTCCCGAAATTCGTTTTTATTTATTTTGTTTTTCGTTAAAAATTGCATTTGTCCGAAAATCCAAATGAATTAAGGTCGAATCTGTTATTGAAGGCTTATGGTGTCTGTCGAAAGTTCAAAGAAGATTCGACGGAGCAGCTAAACTGTATGACTCTGTATAGTTTAGCTGCAATTCCACCCAATTCCAGCAGCAATCTTTCCTCTCTACGTCGAATCTTTCCTTTCTACATCAAATCTTTTCTCTCTATGTAAAATAATCTTGGACTAATAGAGTTAAGGTTAGGCACATTCGACCACAGGTACAATGGACACAGATTGTTATTGTCAGCGTTGAATCTCCTATCTATATCGAACTGTTGTCACAACGAAAATAAAGCATTTGTTTATGTCGGATCTTTCGTTTTTCGGATTCTGCACTTTCGTTATCGTTGGTAAAACGATAACGAAAATACCTGAAATTCGGACGAAAATGCATTTGGACGAAAACGAATGCACATGTCTAATGCTGACCAGTGCACAACGATATACGTCAGCACAGTGGCATGGCCGGGCAAATGGGCGTACAGGTGAGTCCCCTTTAAGATGCGGCAGTGTGGGCGTTCTCCGTGAACCCGGGTCTCGCGGAACTCGATGTCCGCCGGGTACTCGCGATCGTGTCACGGAGCAGAAGAATGGGAAGATGCCTCTGTAAACAAGGCATTTCCCGTTCTGCCTAGTGACATGACAGAGATCACTGCTCCCTGTTATTGGGAGCAGTGATCGCTGTCAAGTGAGTAGTAGCCCATCCCCCCACAGTTAGAATCACTGCCTAGGACACACTTAACCCCTTCATCACCCCTAGTGTTTAACCCCTTCCCTGCCAGTGTCATTTACACAGTAATCAGTGCATTTTTTATAGCACTGATCACTATATAAATGACAATGGTCCCAAAATAGTGTCAAAAGTGTCCGATAAATTTGGGTAATAAGCCTCCCCCCCCCATCATGTCTGGGAGGCCAGCAAGGAGAGGCAGACATTCCCATGCCACTATGAAGAGGCTAGCAGTGTCTGTGTCCACAGGCCATGGTGGAAGTGGTCCATCCTCAGCCAGGGCACATTTGTCTCTGTTTAGTGAAGGTGCCCATGCTATTCAGTCACAGCATGCAGAGGAGGTGGTGTACTGGCTTACTAAACTATCCTCATCCTCCTCATCTTCTATGACTCAAGCTGAGACTAGTGCACAGTCCACTGCAGCTGCCAGAGTGGCTTATTCTGCCTCCTTGTCCACAGCTACTCCTGCCATAGCCCCAGCATTATGCATGGAGTAGTCAGCTGAATTATTTGAACACAGCTTTAGCCACTTGCTTCTTGACGATGCACAAACATTACTTGATTCTGATGTTGGTTCTGAGGTTAAGGAATGGAGTAACATGAGACTACAGAGAGGGGAGAACACTGATAAACAACAAATTGGCAGTCATGTTCCCCAAGCTGCAGCTTATTGTTAAGTTGGTTCAGCGATTAAGAGGATGGAGGGGATGATGATGATGAGGTCATTGACTTTATCTAAAAAAAAAACTACATTGTGGCCTCACCATACAGACTGGCTACAAAGTTAAAATAAAGAAAGCTTGCAGGGAAAATCTATTTAAATGTCATTTTTTTCTTTATATATGTCAGTTTTGCTGCAGCAGGTTCAATACACGGTACAAGTGTGCTACTTTACAGGCAGACTATGGGGACCCCCCAGGCACTATATTTAAAAGAATTTTAAATTTTTATTCTTTCACTTTAAGCATCATTAAAATCACTGCTCCTTTAAAAACGATCTTTTTAAAAACACTTTTTTGCATTGATACATGTCCCCCAGGGAAGTACCTGGCTCCCCATACCATTTTTATGGCCAATAACTTGCATATAAGCCTTCAAAATGGGCACTTTCGATTTTTTTAATTTGGGTCTCATAGACTTCAATGGGGTTTACGATTTGGGTCCTCAAATCGCTGCTAAAGTTAATTGAGTGTCCCACAGTTACCCTACTCCTATCCAAGTTCCAGTCCTGCAATAAAGCATCAGAAAAGCATACCCCCTAGACCAGAGGTGTCCAAACTTTTTTCAAAGAGGGCCAGATTTGATGAAGTGAACATGCGTGAGGGCCGACCATTTTGCCTGACATTTTTTAAACCAATAAAATTTGGTCTAAGTGTGTTTGTTCGAGCGCTAATACATTGCCCAACAAGAATTCTCTTGCCTTTGTCGCACTCGCTCCTGACACACAGACAAATGCTCTGCTCTTTAGGGGTACCGTTAATTATAAATGGTACCCCACACATTGGAAAACGTGGGGTGCTTTTGGTGCAGTGCAATTAAAAAAAAAAAAAAAAAGGTTGGGGACTTCTTTCCCTGCAGTTTTGTGGGTAGGGAAGCCCATTGAAATGAATGGGCTGATCTACACGCAGCACGCAGCCACACAGATGTGAACCAAGAGCTTGTTCACATGTCAGGTTGGAGGGGCAGTAAAACCACATGGTTAAGCTGTTTTTACCACCCCCAACTTCTCCCCCTTTAGCTGCAGAGGGAGCAGCTGGGGGTATAAACATGCTGTGGCTGCAGCTGGAGGTACACCCAGGGTGAATGGGGCTGCACTGCAACTACCTGCAACTGTGTGCATTGCACAGTTGTGGCATAGAGTGATGCTGGATTTTATAGGCTTAAAACAGGTGGTGAGGAGGCAAAATAATGCCTCTTTACCGCCTGTCAAATGCCTCTGAAAAGCGATCTGTGCATGGATTGCTTTTCAGAGGAGCAGCAGTCCTGGCTGATATCACAAACAAGACCTACAAAAGCAGTTCTGATGGTACAGGAATGGGGGGGGGGGGGGGGGGGGGGGGGGGGGGTCCGGATTAAAAGTAACACACACATACACACACACACATACAGACACATGTACATGGACACACATACAGACACATGTACATGGACACACATACAGACACATACATACAGACACATGTACATGGACACACATACAGACACATGTACATGGACACACATACAGACACATGCATACACATACATACAGACACATGTACATGGACACACATACAGACACATGCACACACACATACATACATACAAACACACATGCACAGACAGACACATGAATAAAGCCCTTTTAAAACAAATCTAGCTTCTAGCATAGTACTGTACCTTTCCAGCTTCCTCATTCAGCCGGGTACTGCACTCTAGGGGGGAAGCAGAGAGCACAGCACACTCCTCTGCACTTTACTTTCACTTTTGAGGCTGACGGAGCTTCTCACACAGTGCCGATGTTCGGCAGGGGATCGCTCATCTGACAGCCCTGATCCCGCAGCACACTAGTTGTGAGAGGCTGGTTTAGATAACCAGGCGGGCCGTTCAAAACCGGACCGCGGGCCGTGATTGGCCCGCGGGCCGGACTTTGGACATGCCTGCCCTAGACTGTTCATTGAGCCAAAGGAGTAATTGTGACTGTGTGCCTGGCTGCTGGTGCAACTACTGAAAAAGACCCTAGGGACCTTAATCTGCAGGCTCCTGTGGGAGTGAGCATTACACATGTGTGCTTTTATAATCCCTTGCTACAAAAGTAATCAAACTGAGAAAATCATTATAATTAAGTATGAACTTTAAGAAAGAACTGAACTCTAGAAGCTGTGCCATAAATAAGCAGGCAGAGGGCAAAGAACCAGTCATCATTATTGTCTGTGGTCTTCCTGCACGTGATCTGTTCCCCATTACTGGCTTGCCATACCTTGTTCTGTACTGTGTCTCTGTGTGGAGAAGGTCATGTTGGTAGAGAAAGCTCTTTGCTTCCTTATGTAAGAGACCCGAGCAAGCAGAAGGGTGAGCAGCACAATGGTGACATCACCAAATCATACCAGGAAGTGCACAGCTATATTTTTTTGGAGGATATCAAGAAGAAGGGTTTCACGTCACTTCAACTCTACACTCTGTCAACTCTATGCACAGCAGCACATTGTGATGCATAATAGAGTGTCACTTTGGAAAAATGCACCATGTCCTACTTTTTTCAGCAAACACCAATGCAACCCATTGGTAAAAACAAAAGCATAAGGACATAAGGCAAAACACCTTGGCACCCTCTCTTTCTAACCGTTTCTCTGTAGTGTTTGAGCGATGAGTCTAAAGCATGGTGGAACTGTACATGGGTGTGCGTACTTCAAAGGTTGTCATTGCAGTTTGTTATAGACCTCCCAGTGTTAAGCCCCATACACACGCGCGGATTATCCGAGGACCAGGTCCGTCGGATCATGTCCGTCGTACTTTGTCCGATGTTGGTTTTGCGTACACACGGTCGGACAAAGTTGTCGGAAAATCCGATCATTCTGAACGTGGTGACGTTTGTTGCCTACGACGGGACTACGTAGAGGCTAGTAGCCAATAGCTTTGGTCTTGTAATGTGATCTGAGCATGCGTAGCACTTTGTCCGTCGGAATTCGCTACACACGATCGGATTTGGTGTGATCGGACTTTGTTGTCAAAAAATCTATCCAGCAGGAGATAGGACTTTGTCCGTCGGACAATCCGATGGAAACTGTCCGATGGTGCCTACACACGGTCGGAATTTCCGACAACATTGTCTGATAGGACAGAATCCATCGGAAAATCCGACCGTGTGTATGGGGCTTAAGTGAGGAGGTGGAGACTCAGGTCCTTGCACAGATGGAAAGGGCTGCCAGGGCTGGGACAGTGATAATAATGGGGGATTTTAACTACCCGGAAATTGACTGGAGTAATTGCACTGCTGGGACAGTTAAAGGGCAAAAATTTCTAAACCTATTACAAGACAATTTTATGGTCCAGTTTATTGAGGCCCTGACTAGGAATGACGCTCTGCTGGACCTGGTAATCTCAAACCATGCAGAGCTTATTACCAATATTCATATAAAAGAACATCTGGGTAGCAGTGACCATAACATGATTTAATTTAATGTTAGCTGTAAACTACAAACACATACAGGTAAGATAAATAACACTTAACTTTCAGAGCCGGTTCACACATGGGCGACTTGTCAGGCGACTGTACTATGGAACCTCTCTAATAGGAAC
Source organism: Lithobates sylvaticus (assembly GCA_028564925.1). Taxonomy (NCBI): domain Eukaryota; kingdom Metazoa; phylum Chordata; class Amphibia; order Anura; family Ranidae; genus Lithobates; species Lithobates sylvaticus. Next base: position 437,864,326 of record CM053030.1, read on the forward strand.
GACTCAAGTCGCTCCGACTTAGAAAAGGGTTCCTGTACTACTTTTGGGGTGACTTCAGGCTACTTGCATTGACTTCTATACAGAAGTCATTTTGCAAGCCGCCGCTAAAGTCGTGTGCAGGTCGCCTGAGGCAGTCGCGCTGCAAGTCTTGCTGCCCCTGTGTGAACCGACTCTAAGAGAGCAAATTTTTCAAGGATGAGGTCTGCTCTCCAGGACTTAGACTGGGAGGGAATATTGGCATCAATGGACAAAGAACTGAAATGGGAATTCTTCAAAGTGACTGTATGTAAACTCACTGCAAAGTATATTCCCATGGGCAATACGTTTAAAAGGCTAAAGAAAACCTAGGTGGCTCACAGCCAAAGTCATAATGGCTATAAATAATAAAAAAGTGCCTTTAAAAAATATAAAAATTAAGGAATGCTATCATCGTTTAAATGTTACAAAGAATATATTAGAATATGTAAAAAGGAAATCAAGGACACAAAAATTCAAAACGAACGACAGATTGCAAAAGATAGTAGGACAAACACCAAAAAATTCTTCAAATATATTACCGTATATACTCGAGTATAGGCCGACCTGAATATAAGCCGAGGCACCTAATTTTACCACGAACAACTGGGAAAACTTATTGACTCGAGTATAAGCCTAGGGTGAGAAATGCGCAGCTACTGTAAGTGGAAAAGAGGGTCAACGATGTCCATTTGCAGCCTCACTGTGCCCATGCAGATGGACACAGTTGACCGATTTGGGGCCCTGTATATCGGGGTCACTTAGTGCTAGGAACCCCATCTTTAGATATGTTGTAGTGCTAATTCCACTGGGTTGGAATACAACATTTGGGGTTCCTAGTACCAAGTGTCCCCGAGATATAGGGCCCCAAATTCGCGTCAGAAAATCTCAAGCACTTTTCTGCAGCAGAGAATGACATTTTCTGAACTGACTTTGGGGCCCTGTATCTCGGGGCCACTTAGTGCTAGGAACCCCATCTTTGGATATGTTGTATTGCTAGTTCAACTGGGTTTGAATGCCAAATTTGGGGTTCCTAGCTCCAAGTGTCCCCGAGATATGGGGCCCCAAATTCGGGTCAGAAAATGTCAAGCACTTTTCTGCAGCAGAGAATGACATTTTCCGAACCGACTTTGGGGCTCGGGGCCACTTAGTGCTAGGAACCCCATCTTTGGATATGTTATAGTCCGACCGTGTGTATGCAACACCAGTGTCAGACTAAATCCGTCGGACAAAATCCGATGGATTTTGTGGTCGGATTTTCCGACCGTGTGTATGGGGCATTACTCTTAATGGCCTAAGGTTATCAGTGGTGTACCCCAAGGTTCAGTGTTGGGACCCTTACTTTTTATTATCTTTATAAATGATATAGGGTATAATTTCTGTCTTTGCAGATGACACTAAGCTATGCAATGGAATAACGTCCTTACAGGATGTCTCCAATTTACAAGCGGACCTCAATGCACTGTCTAATTGGGCAACTGGGATTTAATGTGGCAATTGAGGTTTAATGTTGATAAATGTAAAGTTATGCACTTGGGGGCTAAGAATATGCATGCATCATACATACTAGGGGGAGTACAACTGGGGGAATCAATGGTGGAGAAGGATCTTGGGATTTTGGTAGATCATAAGCTCAATAATGGCATTCAATGCCAAGCTGCGGTTTCCAAAGCGAGCAAAGTCCTTTCTTGTATTAAGAGAGGTATGGACTGCAGAGAGAGCGATATCATTTTGCCCCTGTAAAAATCATTAGTAAGACCTCATCTGGAATAAAAAGGATATCAGGGAACTGTAGAAAGTGCAGAGAAGGGCAACCAAACTGATAAGAGGCATAGAGGGGCTCAGCTATGAGGAAAGATTAGAGAAACTGAATCTATTCGCTCTTGAGAAGAGGAGATTAAGGGGGATATGATCAACATGTACAAATACATAAGAGGTCCAAATAGTGAAATTGGTGTTGAGTTATTCACTTTAAGGTCATCACAGAGGACAAGGGAGCACTCTTTATGTCTAGAGGGAAAAAAAAATCATCTCCAAATACGGAAAGGTTTCTTCACAGAAAGAGCTGTGAAAATGTGCAATAGACTCCCTCCAGATGTGGTTCTGGCTAGCTCAGTAGATTGCTTTAAAAAAAAAGGCCTGGATTCTCTCCTAAATGTATATAATCTAACTGGGTACTAACATTTATAGGTAAAGTTGATCCAGGGAAAATCCGATTGCCTCTCGGGGGATCAGGAAGGATTTTTTTCCCCTGCTGTAGCAAATTGGAGCATGCTCTGCTGGGGTTTTTCGCCTTCCTCTGGATCAACTGTGGGTGAAGGATTGTATTTAATTTTTTTTGGTTAAACTGGATGGACTTAATTAAAGCTCAATTTAAGTATTTTACAAAGTTACATTCACCAATTCAGGGTACACCAAAATAAGGTTTCAAATGTCTTACTATCATATAAGTGTAAGAATACCACGCTACCATTACATCTTCATACCTCACAACTTTTTGAGATGGGAACGAGTGACACCTATTAGCAAAAGTATGTAGGCATAGGACAATAGGACACACCCCCTGCCACACACCCTTAAAGGAAAATTATACAAAAAAAAGTTTAGTTAAACCTATAAGTGCCTTTTATACCACTACTATTCCTTTATATTGGCTTTTGAAATTTACAAATGCAGCAATTTAGAAATTGGATGAAATGTTTAGCACTGGGAAACACTTTTTGAAGGATAAATAGTGCATTTTATATAAAACTATAAAAATCAGACCAACATAAGGGACACATAGGGATGAAAGAGGGACAGAGGGACTTTGTTCCAAATCAGGGACAGTTGGGAGGTATGCATCTTGTCTCCCGCCACTTGCCTGCAGTTAAGAAAGGACCACTGCTCTCTCTGTGACAGCAGTGGTCTCTCTGCAGCAGGCCTACACACCTTCTGCTTAGTCAGTCCAATCAGCAAAGCTGGGACTCCCTTGATCTGACTTCTTAGCTGTAGGCAAGTGGCAGAGGACAGGCTGTAATTGTGTCAGTGCAGCATTCCAAAACTGATATGACAGGTGAGACATTGATAGCCTATTATTTTGGTGCACCCTGAAATAATGGGTGCAATTTTAGTAAAATAATCTAAGTGTGCTTTAACACACAACGAACGATTCTGTACATTTAACTCATGCTGTATAGTTTACATGAGCAACTAAAATATATTGAAAATAATATACATTCTCTTTGAAATACCTAAAGGCTTCTCTATTTAGGGTTTTGGCATAAAAATATCCTTCTTATTATAACATTCATGGCTCTGACTTCTCTTTTAATGCTGCTAGGGATAATTCATTTAAAACACACAGAAGCAGATGAGCCAATTATTGTAGTTGCCTAACCTCTACATACAAGAGCTCATACATAAAAGATTTTGCCTGCTAGTTCATCTGTCACCTTCTCCTGAGCACCTCGTCGATCATCTCAATGAAAGTGCACCATAGCCTTCCAGAGACATCAAGCCCTTTTGTTTATGACAACCTTGGAAAAATATTAACTCCTTCCTGCATTAGGAACGCATTGGATAGGCAAGAATGTGTTTCTTAGCTGCATTCTCTACTATTTTACTAAAGCTATTACTAAAAAAAATGTTACAGGTTTTACAGATGCATCCATCATAAAGAGTACCTGTCACAGGCAGACAATCGCAAGCTACTATCGTAGTTTGGCAGACATACAGTATAGTAGGTTTATAATGTGAAAGGAACTACAAGATAAACAGAAATGGAAGGCACGCACACCTAGTGCATTACCAAAAAATAATTTAATAATAAAAATGTTTTATATAAAAGTGGGTACTCACAAAATGCAACTGACAACAGGCCATAAAAACATTGCATGGACATGCACAGGACACGGGGTACAACTAATGCGTTTCGGGGGCGCACCCCCTTCCCCAGAGCTAGGCCAAGCCCAACCCCTGAAAAACAACCCCACACCATAATCCCCCCTCCACCAAATAATTTGGATCAGTGCACAAAGCAAGGCCCATAAAGACACAAATTAGCAAGTCTTGGGTGGAGGAACTTGACTAACCTGTGCAGAGTCCTGATCTCAACCCAATATTACACCTTTGGGATGAATTAGAGCAGAGACTGTGAGTCAGGCCTTCTCGTCCAACATAAGTGCCTGACCTCATAAATGCGCTACTGGAATAATGGTCAAACATTTCCACAGACGCACTCCTAAACCTTGTGTACAGCCTTCCCAGAAAAGTTGAACCTGTTATAACTGCAAAGGGTGGGCCAACTCAATATTGAACCCTACAAACTAAGACTGGGATGCCATTAAAGTTCATGTGCGTGTAAAGGTAGGTGTCCCAAAACTTTTAGTAATATAGTATATATACTGAAAGCACCCTCTACCTTAGATAGGTGCTAGAGTAAGATTTTTATTTGTACTGCAGGTAAATTTAAGCAGGCCTAGCCAAAAGCTAGGCCTATTTGTTTTGATCTGTGGGCTGGGAGTGGCCTAGAGTAGGCTGGTGACTCACAGCTAGCTTCACCTTTTCGGTTACCTCCCTTCTGTTTCTAGAGGCTTCTAGAAGTGTTCTAAGCAGCTCTGACCAATCCCCAACCCGGATTGGAAGGCCAATCCAGGCCTCTAAATACCTAGAGCTAGCCCAGTGGAGGAGGAGTTGTTTAAGTGGAAGAACTGGAGATGGAGTATTAGGCTGTCAGGGCCTTTGAGGAAGCTCCCCAGTCTGGGGGGGGGGGGGGGTGGTGACATTGGGCCAGGGGCTCAGAGCTGAACAGGAACCCCATACAACCCAAGGGTGTGTCCTGAACAGGAGCAGAAACAGACAGCGGGAATAATGCCGGGCAAGTCTCCAGGAGGGATCCACCAAGTGTTGGTGAGTGACACACAGTCAGGATTGCTGGGGAGGCATGCTAAAGTGGGTTGTGAGGATGCAATCTGAGATTGATGTAGAGCCAGTAAGGACTGTGGTGCCATGGGCAGTGGAAGCAGGCCACTGCAGCCAGGAGGGCTGTCAGGGTCTGGAGAGGACTGACTGGGAACAGTAGTCCACCAAAGAGGGCAGCTAGCACCAGAACTTTAATTTGCTACACAATAGGGGCCCACTGTCCCTGCCTGTAAAAAGGTACTTCTGCTAATGCCTGGCTGAAACCAGTGTCATGCTTAACCATGTGCTGCGCCTGAAGAATTGTGCTGGAGGGTGAAGGAGAGATAGTCTTCAGCAAGTGTAGTGCAGGAGGAGAGTATCTAGATTATCCCAAACCATGAAAAAATCTTTTTCCTGGGCATCCCATGAATTCCTTAACCCCATCCAAGTTCTAATCCCTCAATAAAATACAAAAAAACAAAGCTGATGGACTTGTTCACTGTCTTGGAGTGTATGAAGTGAATGCCAGGCTGGGCAGGATGACATGTGGGCCACATCACTCAGCAGCCCCTATGGGGGTAACGCTACATATATATCATTTTATATGCATGCTTTTAGTCTTCTAAGCTGGAATGAGCATTAAGAAAAAAAACCTGTAGTAAACCGCATTAGCAGGAACCCAAAGATTATATTTATTATATTCTGCTGAACAACATAGAGATTAGAGCATACACGTGTTCTTACACACATGAGTCAGTATTAGGAAACACACTTTTTTTAAGTTCTTGTTGAGATTGTGATTTCTGATGCATCATGAGTTCAGTTTTAGCCAATGAAAAAAAACAGATATCTTCATATTAGTAGGTAGAAGCATCAAGATCCAAACAAAATGCACCACCCAAGACGTGAATTACTCAGCAAGGATTTGCAAAACTAGGTAAAGCAAAATAAAGGCAACATTTACAATTCAAACCTGACCTGAAATAAGAGTTATGGAAGGGCTTGGTTTTTTCAGAAATTAAGAGGTTTGTTAGAAACTATGTGAGAATATAATGGTTTTAATGTAGACCTGCATTTACCTTTTTTGTTATAATTTTCCAATTGTGGAGATTTTCTTCACTTCACTTCACTTCACTTCACTTCTTCTTGCAAGGCAAAACAAGAAGTTAAATGAGATCTCTTTTAAAGTAAAATAATTAGTTGTCACCAGAACAAATGTCCCCAATGGAAGATTCCCCCTCTATTCTCATTCCAGTGACAACTCAAATTTTTAGATTTTTCCTTACTTTCAGCCCTGATGACACCATGACAAATAGAAAATTCTAATCTTTCCAGTGGGGACACAGACAGCAATACAAATATGTAGGGGGTCTAACTTTTGCCTACCCTATCCAACCCAAAATGGGTATAAATAAATTTTAATGAAAAAATGCAAATTAGATGCATAAGTAGGAGAATAATACTTAATAATACTTAAAAGAAATATGTAGGGGAAAAAAAAACAATACATGGCTGCAGCACCAATCACAACTGCTGCTGTCCCCCATTGCCTTTAATTTTGAGAACTGAGCGATCAAACACCGCTGATCGCTCAGCTCTCGGTCTTCAGCCTGCAGAGAGCCGGTGACTGTCAGTCACCGACTCTCTGCTCTGACCCTCCAGCGCTCACTGGAGTGCTGGGCTAAGGAGGGTGCAGGAGCAGCTGGCTCTGGCTCTCAGCAGATCTTTGAGAGGCTGAGCCAGCTGCAGGTCCAGGCATCTGGGTGGCTCCTGACCATATGTTTGGAATCTTTTCAGAGCCTGGACCGGGTTTGTTATGTCAGCCAACTGCGGTCTTTAGCCTGCTGTCTGCTAAAAACGGGACACAAGAGTACCGAACTAACTGCACTCCTGTGATCCATAGGAGTAGTACAGCTTTGGTCATACTTCTCCTTGAATTTCCTGCTGGTAATTCTAGAAGCAACTAGACCTAAAGGTATTTCTCTGTTTTGGGTGTCAGTGTTAAAGGCTTTGACAGGTCCTTACTGCTGTGTTAGATCCCAAGAGAACTGATTCCTTTCTTTCCTGATCTATGCAATTCCCTATGACTTATGATGTTTTGCATTTTGGCTAAGGTACTGTTGTTAACTGCTTCTTGTTGTAAATTAATTCTCTATATGTACCTATGGAAGGTCCTAAGTTGGGCACATATTACAGAACTTTTATATACTTCACCCACTAGTAGATTCTCCATTTAGAATTCTTGTTTTAGATTTTTGTTGAAGTTGTTGAATCACCTTCTGCCTGGCCTCTTACAAACATTTAAAGCCTAAGTTTATACAAAAAAAAAAAAACGAAATCAGCACAAGGGACATGACTTACTATTATAATCCAATGTAACCTTTGTGCTGATGGATTCCTTGCAATCTTCATCCTCTGACCACCCCTGCCGCTGCCACTGTAATCTTTCGGTTTGCTAATAGAACGGAGAGAGCTCTAACAGGCACTAAGGCAGGCCATACAGGGTGCAAATTTCTTTCCTGCAACCTATGGTTGCAGGAAAGAAATTTGTACAATTCCCCCAATCAACACAGACAGTGCTGACAGGGGAATCAACAACTGTCTTCTCCTGGCGGGAGAGTGGGTGTGGGCGGGGGAAAACAATCCCTGCCGGGAGAAGACAGTAATTATTGCTAGTGGCTATAGCAGTGAATCCGACAGGCTGGTTGCACCCAAGTTCCTGCTGAACTGACCGAGATTCGAACTGTGTATGGCTGGGAGTTCCCTACTATGCCCACCCTTTCTGCCCAGCTCCACCATTCATAGAAGCCGTGCTACACCTTCTATGAATGAAAGGTGATTTATGAATCGAGGTGTGGACCCTTTAGTCATCCATCCCTCCTCCATTCATATATCACATTAGATAAATAGTAAGGCATATCCCTTGAGCTGATTTACATATTTATTTCTATTTTGTTCATACTTGGGGTTTACGTTTTTTGGCCTTCACCCAGTGGCGGCCCATGCATTATGGGTGCACGGGTGGTGCCCCCCCTATCCATGAGTCCGGCCCCCTAATCTACATGCAGGGATGCTGGACCATAAATTCCAATGTGGCCCCCCACATTTTTTTTTTAAGCCAGAGGCTCTAATCGGCGTAAAAAAAAGGTGGGCTCTGGGCGCAGAGCATTGCGCTGGAAGCCCACTCAGTTGTGTGATGATAACAAATGAACATTTGTTATCGCCACACTAATCCTCTTCCCGGCTAATCAAGAAGTGGGTCTGAAACCCGTCGCCTGATTGGCTGAAAGAATAGGCGATCCTATTGAACATGGCGGAAGCATGGTGGACACAGGAGCCGACACCTGACCCACAGCTCGTCGCTGTCACTCGCTGCCTGACCCTCTGCCCATCCCACAGCTCACCACTGTCACCCGCTGCCTGAACCACTGCCTGTCCCACAGCTCGTCGCTGTCACCCACTGCCTGTCCCACCGCCCGTCCCACACCTCACCGCTGTAACCCTCTGCCTGATCCGCCACCAAGATGGGGTAAGTGTGGGCAGACAACGTGCGAACAGGAGTGGGGGGGCTTGTGCTGGTTAAATGGCACCGGGGGGTTTAGGGTTGTGCTGGTTACGTGCCGCGCGCGGGGGGGGGGTTGATGTTTAAGTGCCACTGGGGGGGGGGGGGGTCAGTGGTGGTTGTTTGCCGCCCTCCCAAAAAAAAGCCCACCAGCTCCCACTGCCTTCACCTAAAATTGTCAGTACAATGTGTTGACTGGTAAGAGTATTGGATTGTGATTTTAGGTGATAGGTTAGGTTTATTAGACTGGGGTTAAAGTAAGTCCAAATGTACAGCCCAGAAATGGATGTGAATGGTACAATTGTTCGTAAATTGCTGTGCAAAAAATTCAAGAGAAGCATACAAATAAGTAAAATAAATTACTTAAATACATTATATCAATCTCACAAGTAAGAACTCTTTTTAATGATTTATCTAGATAAACATGAAAATGCCTGTTCTTAGTTTCCGTTTAGCATTTTACTTTTTATGTATTAGCCGCTTGCTCAGCGGGGATAGCCGGAGCGATCTCCGCTGAGCAGGAAGATGACAGCTCTTTCACACTGACGGACCGTATGTCCGTTTTTCATCCTTCTGTTTTAGGATGAAAAACGGACATACATGTATCCCTATGGGATAGCGGGTGTCAGCGGATGAGCATCCGCTGACACCCGATCTCGTCCGTGCCCGCTATGCTCCGTTTCTGCAGACGGAGAAAAACCCAATTTTTTCATCCATCTGCAGAGCGGATCGGATGACGACGGACTCTACAGTCCGTCGTCACCCGATCTCCCATAGGGGAGAGCGGCGCTCTGACAGGGTCGTCCCTGCACGGAGTGCAGAGACGGACCTGTCATCTTCCTGCTCAGCGGAGATCGCTCCGGCGATCCCCGCTGAGCAAGCGGCTATCCACGGGGCGGATCTGCACTGATCCGCCCCGTGTGAAAGAGCCCTTAGAAATATTTTAGTGAATTCCTCTTTGATGAATCAAACTGAGTTGAGTCTTTGTAAAACTCTGATTAACAACTTCTTCATGTAGCTCAGCAGAGGGCGACATAGACTGCTTACTAAACACACGCAGAATTGTGTTCAGATTTCTCACTTCTCGCTGATAAATGAAGGCCAACAAGCCCAATTATTTAAAGCAGAACTTCATTTTTTTGTCCCAACTATAAATTTAAAATAGGCATAGGCATGATCATCCGCACTGCAAGGGTTAATTGCTCGTTATGTCCAGGGGTGCATGAAAAGTGTAAAGCCTTAACTTATTCTTTGCTCCAGCAGGGTCCCTCCATTGCTGTGATTGGCCCCTGGAGTCTGCTCTGTAAGCTACAATTGGTTCTGGTTGCACGCCAGCCTCCTCAGCATACAATACAGGGTTAATGTTCCTTTACTGTATGTCATTCTGTTCTGTGATGTACATGCTATGCTGCAGCAAGCTTGTAGGGTAAATACTACAGCCTGTACTTTAACCCCTGGACATAACAAGCATTTAACCCTTGGAGTGCAAGGTGGGGGGTGGGTACTGCAAGGGTGAATTTTATTAAATTCCAGGAGTTAAGCTTAAGCCCGGGTTCACACCAGTGCGTTGCGAATTGAATGTCTGGCTTAACTGCGCACAAAAAAGTCAGTTGTTCAGCGTTTCATGTCAGTTTTTGCTCAGTATCAGCTCAGGATTGCCACAGTATCAGCTCAGGATTGCATCAGTATTTTATCCTGTTCACACATCTGCGAATCACATGCGTGCCCATAGAAGATAATGGGCCTGAATTCGCACCTGAGCCGGACCACACTGCCCAAAAAAAAGCATGCAATGCGCAGTGCGAATGCACCGCAGATATGTGAACCAGCCTCATTAAAATGAATGTATTTTGAAATGTCCTGCGAATTGGATGCGTTGTAAGCCGCATCTAATTCGCATAGGTGTGAACGGGGGCTTAAATATAGTTTGCCCAGTCTTGTTAGAAAAATAATAATAATAATCTCTTGATACTTTAATAAACTTTTCTACAGCTCTGTCCCCTGTATACCTGAACTGGTCATACACCAGTAAATTTTTTTTTGAAAAAATCGATTTTTGGAAAATTCTCACACAAAGACCACTTTCATAGGGCTACCAAATATATGGCTATACTACTTAGCGGCTAAACTGGCACCAGCGGCCCAGTGGCACGCCTCCCCGGCCATGATTCCATGGCTGAGGTTCGAGCTGATTGCAACTCGCCCATTTTATATTCCAGGACTTCTATGGCAACCTGGTGTAAAATCTACAGAGGTTGGCACGCTGAATAGTATAGTAGGTCAGACTATTCACCTTTGGAACCTATACCATCAGAAATTCAAACTTCGATCGGACAGGCCCAACCTGTCCTCGTTTTTAGGAGACAGGAGATTTTTCCCTGCTTACGACCTACCCAAGGACTTCCAATGGTGGGAGCTCAGGTCCCTTACCACATTAAGGACTTTATCTAATAGATCACAATTTTACTAATTTACACAACTAAAGGAACAGTTCGATATCCCTAGAAATTAGTTCTATAGATATCTTAAAATAAGAAAAACATTTTAATCACTTTTCACGTTGCATGGCAACCCTATATTTTCCCTTTATGAAAACTTATGTTTTAATTTGTCCAGGGACAGGGGGACCATTTCTATGTTATAAAGTCACCTTAGCGGTTTTGACCTCCCAGAGAAATCGATGGCCATGACCAATTGGGAAACTGATGTGGACCAGATATTTTCTACGGAAGACTGGTCGGACATGCTGAGTAACATGCATAAATGCTCCAGCTCCATGGCCGTTAAATAGACCTTAGTCAAGTTACACACAAGGTGGTATTTCACCCCAGATAGAGTGCATACATTTTACCCTGGAGTCCCAGCTACTTGCTTTAGAGGGTGTCAGGATCTGGGCACTTTACTTCACACCTTTTGGAGCTGTCCACAACTGCACCACATATGGTCTCAGCCAGCCACAAGGGTGGCACAGATATCAGGTACCATGGTCACATTGACAACCCCAATGTGTTTACTTTTCACCCCTATACCAAATGTACCTCCCCTTACTCAGAAACTGGTGAACACATTATTCTGTGCTATCCTGTGGGCTATAGCCCTGAATTTGCGCTCCCCAGTGGTTATCTGGGCCCAAGTGCTTCAGAGAATGGAATCCATTAAATTAATGGAACGTATTCACCACACTATAATGGACACAATGCATATCTTCCACAATAAGTGGTCAGGTTGGTCTACATATGGTCCTTTGTCTTAACTAAACTACTTGGAACCCATTTTCACCAAGGGCCCCCCAGCATGCCTCAACGCAAAATACATTTACCCTCTGAAGTACCGCATCTCCATCAAGCTAGTATACAGAGTGTTTACTATTTTTCTTAAGTTTTGTTTTTCTTTCGCTCTACCATCTTAAAATCATTATTATTATTTTTTTCTACTGTGAACAAGGGTGACTCCTAATGTGACCTCAAAATTCCAGTAAGATCCTAAACTTGAGTTTATTATGTCACTTGAGTTGCACCCCAGTATGTTCTAATTGTCTTTTATATAACAGAACTGCTTTGTATTCTTTTTCTGTTCAAATCCTAAATAAAAAACTTTTGTAATAAAAAAAGAAAAAATAGATTTTTGGAATATTTGATTTTTTAATAGTTAACTTGCCTTAAATCAATGATCATGACGAGAAAAATTGAAGGAGAAAAATTGTACATATTGCAATGCCCATGTGCATCCTGAAATTGAATGGAAGTTTCAAATCATTGTCATGGCAATGGAACAAAAAATTTTAGTCCAAAATGGTACCATCAAATGCTTTGACAAACCATTTTTCTGAATTTCCGTACAAATGTGCAAATCCTGTTTTACTGGTGTATGGTCAGTTTACTGCTCTTCTGCTGGTAACCAGTCCCCTTCCAGGTTGAATGATGGCCAATATTCATTCAACCAATTTCCTGTAAGCTCAGGATGTTGTGGACACTCCCCCTGGGGGTGCATCAGCATATGAGCCTGGGCTCACAGTGCAATGCGGCAGAGCGCAACGCTGACATTAAAACATGGCACTGTTCTTCGTATTATTGAAGACTGCCCACTCCCAACTTTGGAAGAAGAGTAACTCAGGGTGACGAATGACTTCTGGAAAAAATGTTTATATAGGGTGAACTGAAAAAGTTTATTCTTGTTATATCTACGGTGAGCATAATGCACGGCCTGTGTTTGGGATGCCATTAAAAAATAAAGGCACCACAAGTGCAATGCACGTTTTGGCACATTTTTCACATGTTTCCGGGAACAGACATAGTAATGCGTGTTTCTTCAAGTTCATGGATAAGGAAGGTGTGAATGGAGCCTAAATGATAAATTCTGATTTGCTACTCTAGATTATTGTATTTTTTTTTTCAGTATATTCCCAGTTCCTCTTTCAAGGTAGATAACAATTTAAAGATACGGTGATCTTGTGAATATAGGTTTGTGGAGTGGGAAGTCAGAGCAGAGCCAGGGGGGAAGGTGCGATTGAAGGAATTGATGAGAGCTGGGTTGAACTTTGTGGGTGGGTAGCACTGTCAGCTGGGGAGTAAGGAAGGAAGGATGGAGGCACTCTGGGGTAAGGTGCTGTAAGCCAGCAGGCAAAGTGAGTTGGAACAAGGAACTTTACCTGTAGAGGTGAGGTGGGTTGAAGGGAGGTGCTGTGAGAGGGATTGGAGGGCAGGGAGGGATGCTCTGTACATGTAGGGAAGGGGCTGAAGGTGCCCAGGGAGGTATTTTCTGTGACCGGGATGACATGATTGTGAGGGAGATGCTGTAAGCTTAGGGGCAATGTGGGTGGGAGGCACTGTAACTCTACATTGAGGTGCTGTGAGCAAATGGGGTGAAGTGGATGGTTGCAAACTGTAATTTTCAGGAAAGGGCTCACCTACTGGCGGCATTGTGGCTCCCAGATCTATAGGCTGCAGTTCCAGCATCCACCAGCGGGTGTCTCTCAGCAGCCAGAAGCTCACATAATCGAATGCAATTAGTCATCACTTGATGCTGGTTGCAGGAAGTGTATTTAAACCCTGTCTATGCTCTTCATTCCTGCCTTGGTGTTTTGTCTCCAGGTGCTCCTGGACCCTGATCCTATTCCTGGACCCTGATCCCATTCCTGGACCCTGATCCCATTCCTGGACCTTGATCCCATTCCTGGACCCTGATCCTGACCCTGTAGCCTGATCCCTTTCCACCTGCTCTCTCTGTCTCATGTTACCCTCTCCCTGTCCGGTCTGGCTCCCAGATCCCTCTGCTTGATCTACCGTGTATGACCCAGGCTCTGTTACGACTTTGCCTAGCATTGCCTGCTTGCTGTATATATATGATTTGGGCAGTTGTTTATTTTGTATCACTGTTTGGTTTCCTGGTTTATTTCACACAGTTTGGTATTTTGGAGGTGCATTTACTTTTATGTTGTTCACTTATTTTTAAATAAATTATATTATCTTACACTGTACTTATGCCTGGCATTCTCTGTGGCAGTCCACACATTCTGGTCACACCGGTTCCTGACAGTAATCCAGCAGAGGGGGTAGATAGGTGGACGGAAGAAAGGTGCTGTAAATTTGGGTGACAATGGAAATGGTCACCAGGGAGGTAATACACTTTGAGAAAGTGGCATTGGGAGTTGAGTATTTGAAGTGGCTTGGAAGCATTGAAAGGAGGGTGAGGTGTGTGTCACTATGACCAGGGGCAAGGTGGACAACTGCATAGCTCCCAACTGTCCCTGATTTCGAGGCACTGTCCCTGATTTGTAAGAAAGTCCCTCTTCCCTCCTCATTTATCCCTCAATTTGGTCTGATCTATAAAGTATATATAGAATGCACTTTTTATCTTTCAAAAAGTGTTTCTCAGTGCTAAACATTTTATCCAATTTCTAAATTGCTGCATTTGTAAATTTCAAAATCCAGTATAAAGGAATAGTAGTGGTAAAAAAAGCACTTGTGGGTTTAATTAATCATATTTTTTGTATAATTATCCTTTAAGGGGGCTTTCACACACTTTTGCTAATAAATTTCCCTCAAATTTATCAAATATCAAAAAGTTAAAAGTTGGGAGATAAGCAATTGGGCAGGAGGGAAGCAGGGGCATTAAAATTTGTACGCCTTCATTCTAAATGGATGCTTGGAGAATCACTATTGCACTTTAAAAACATTTATTTAGCTGTAGATGGAATGCATTACTGATATAAAAATTGAGCTTTTAGAGCTGTGGATTTGTGAATATTTTTTTTAAAAAGTCAGCAGCTACACACACTGTAGGACACTTGCCTGTCCAGGGAGCCCACGATGTCGGCCCCCTGATCCGATTCCACTTTAAAGTGTAACTAAAGACAAAACTTTTTTTTCAGTTTTAGAAAGCGTGAAGAGGGATTCCAGTTTTAATTGCTATCTGTGACCCTGTTAGGGAGTAGGGATGGGCGAACGGTTCGCACCTGTTTGCATGGTGCATATCATTGCAATTGTTTTCACCTTCATCAAGAGTACCTCTATAGGGTTATGGTGGGAAGGTGCACCCGACACCCAAAGAGTCATTTTTCTGCACCTGTTTGTCAGGTGCATATCATTGCAATTTTTTAGTGACAGCAGAATGTATCCAAAAAATCTCTAATCTTGTTCCCAGTGCACTACATTGTGGTCTCATCATACACACTGGCTCCCCAGCTGTTGCTGAGCAAAATAAAGCCAGCTTGCAGGGAAAATTTCATTTTTTTGGGGCTTTATAAATGCAATTATTGCTGCAGCAGATTCTAGACATGGTACAGATCTGCCACTTTACATGTAGACTAAGGGGACCCCCCAGGCAGGATTGGAGGGAATTTTTCTTTTTTAGGCTTTCACTTTAAAAATAAAAAAATCACTGCTCATTTAAAAATTAAGTTTTTCAAACTTTTTTTTTATTGATATGTGTCCCCCAGGGCAGGACCCGGACCCCTATAACCATTGTATGCCCAATTACTTGCATATAAGCCTTCAAAATGGGCACTTTTGATTTTTGACGTTCTTTTCCCATTGACTTTAATGGGGTTCGTTATTCGGGTCCAAACTTTCGCTGTGTTTGGAAGTTCTGGTGCAAACCGAACAGGGGTCAGTTCGGCCCATCCCTATTAGGGAAATCTTCCCTATGGGACAGATGTAAAAAATAAAAAATAAATTACAGGAGTTATTACCTTCCATTACTCTACCAAAAATGAAAAACAAGTTTGCATTTAGTTACACTTTAAAGACCCAGAAAGAGTAGAGATGTGAGGTGCTTGACTTGGCTATTTTGTCTATCAAACAGGAGGAGTTGGTTGGGCTTGTTGACTTAACCTTGGCAGCTCTATCACAAAGTGGAAGTCCTCAAAAGGGGCAAAAGTCTCACAAATTAAAAAACACAAATGATGTCGACAAAGGGTCCATAATCCTTTGCTGCACAAGTATCTCCAGCACGTCTTTTTCTGATATAGAACACCCCCAGGAGTCCTTAAAGGGGTTGTAAACCTTTGTGTTTTTTCACCTTAATGCATCCTATGCATTAAGGTGAAAAAACACCTGGCAGAGCCCCCCCGTTTTACTTACCTGAGCCCTGGAACTTGACCCGACGGGGACGCGCTGTCTCTCTGCAGGGGGTTCTCGGGTCTTGATTGGATAAATTGATAGCATAGCAGTGGGGGGCGGGGCCGAGTCATGCATTCGGTGGCTATGGATGCTGAACGCTGGACTTGGGAGCGTGCCCGCAAGGTAACCCCCTCAGGAGAGCGCTTCTCCTAGGGGGTTATCTGATGCGGGGAGGAGCCGAGAGAGCCGCCGAGGGACCCCAGAAGAGCAGGTTCGGGCCAAAAAAAAAAAACCCCTTACAATCACTTTAAGTAAGGTCCTATAGAAAGGATTATTATTATAATTTAAACAAGTTGACTTGAACTTGAAGGTGCATATAAAAAAATTGGTAATTAAATGTTAAAGTGTACATATACACTTTTT
The DNA here is from genome assembly GCA_028564925.1 of Lithobates sylvaticus. Classification (NCBI taxonomy): domain Eukaryota; kingdom Metazoa; phylum Chordata; class Amphibia; order Anura; family Ranidae; genus Lithobates; species Lithobates sylvaticus. Next base: position 437,880,766 of record CM053030.1, read on the forward strand.
TAACCCTTTTTTCCTTTTGTCCTTGTGACCATGGTCACCAAAAGAGAAAGTAGGTAGGAATTGAAAATTTTACATTTTAGAGTTCTCATGACAGCAAGAGGAGAGGGCATATCTTCCACTGGGGACAAATATTCTGGTGGCAATGGTCTAAGATGGGAATCCCCCTCACTTTGGGGAGATAGTCGTATCTCCAAGAAAGGAAGTAAAGGGAAATTTCCTCAGCAATGTTTGGCCAGACTTAGACCTAAAAGAGGCACCCTTGGGGGTTTTGGGAGAAAGAGGGACAGAGGGATTTGGCTTAAAAAAAAGGGGGGGGGTCAGTCTTTTCAATAGAGAGAAAGTTGGGAATTCTAATTTACATATATAGAGAGAGGCACTTACTATACACTGTGTGTGTATATATATATATATATATATATATATATATATATATATATATAGTGCCTTGAAGAAGTATTCATACCCTTTGAATGTTTCCACATTTTGTTATGTTACAACCAAAAACGTAAATGTATTTTATTGGGATTTTATATGATAGACCAACACAAAGTGGCACATAATTGTGAAGTTGAAGGAGAATGATAAATTACTTTCAACATTTTTTACAAATAAATATGTGAAAAGTGTGGGGGGGGCAATTTTTATTCAGCCCCTCTGAGTCAATACGTTGTAGAACCACCTTTCCCTGAAATTACAGCTGAAAGTCTTTTTGGGGATGTCTGTGAACAGCATTTTTCAAGTCTTGCCACAGATTCTCAATTGCATTTAGGTCTGGACTTTGACTGAGCCATTTTAACTCATGAATATGATATCATCCATCCTCCCATCTGAAGAAAAGCATCCCCACAACATGATGCTGCCACCACCATGTTTCTTGGTGGGGATGGTGTGTTCAGGGTGATGTGCAGTGTTAGTTTTCTGCCATACATAGCGTTTTGCTTTTAGGCCAAAAAGTTCAATTTTGGTCTCATCTGACCAGTGCACCTCCTTCCATGTGGACTCTATTTACTAATTAGGTGACTTCTGAAGGCAATTGGTTCCACTAGATTTTAGTTAGGGATATCAGAGTAAAGGGGGCTGAAAACAAATGCCACCAACACTTTTCAGATATTTATATACACATACACAGTATATATCACTTCTGGAGATGGATTCGGACGTAGATTCAGAAATAAAAATGTTCTTCCATCCTCCAGGCTATGCACAGATTATATTTCTCTAAATAATGAAATATGCATTCCATTCTCAGTATATTTGTGTATTGTTGTATGTCATTATGTCAGTTAGATAAATAGTGACTTTGTTGCCAATGCATAATACTTGTCAGGGCGCTGCACGTGGAATGCTGCTTGTTTTGACTAACACCCATTTATCAACAGAGGCTGTATACAGGAGAACAGTGCGCTGTTGGAATCTCCTCCAACTTGAACACCAGATACTTCTCATGCAGAGAGACTCTATACAGAGGCGAAGTGGGTGGCTGGCCTGATGGAGCCTGTTCAGTGGTTAAATAAATGGATCGGAGTTATTTACGTTTAGCACTGCTATGTCACCTCTAGAGAGGGGGGACTTTAAATCCCTAGAATAATATAAACAAGGCTGTGTGTTATTATACAAAGCAGCTGTACAGTGACACAATGTACGCTCTTGCCAAACATCTACCATCAACCATTTCCCCCAATTGTCTCCCTTGTAGTCTCAAATGGTTTGTAGAAATGTAGATATTTCTATTTCAATTGTTTTCTTTTGTACTTGAACAACTGATCTGATCTAAGCCAATTTAAATATAGATCCCCAGGACATCATCTTCACTTTTTAACATAAAGGTCCTACCCTAGCCTAGAATCACACTGATGCGGTTGTTAAGTTCCGTGTTTGCGCAGCCTATTCATTTGAATGCATTCCCTTCATGCAAAAAGTCCCTGACCCCTTTTTTTTATGTAGGCAGCATGGAACTGCATGGTGCTGTTGTACCCCTGCATTAATGGCACCACTGTGTATCTCCAAAAAGCAGTGAATTTTGGCCTTTGGTTGAGCATTCCCGCAATAATGTGAACCTAGCCTTACACTGCCTGGGTTGCCCAGGGCCTGACAGTGCTTGTGGGTTGCAGTGCTGTGGTCTGCTTTTATTAATTAAGCTGGCCATACACCAGTAGAATTTTGTTCAAACATTTATACATAAATTCTGAAAAATTATTAGTCAGAGCATTTTTTTTGATCGCCCCTGCGGTTTTTATTTTTTGCGCTATAAACAAAAAAGAGCGTCAATTTTGAAAAAAACGCATTCTTTTTTATTTTTTGCTATAAAACATATCCCCCAAAAATATATAAAAAAACATTTTTTTTCCTCAGTTTAGGCCGATGCGTATTCTTCTACATATTTTTGGTAAAAAAAAATAGCAATAAGCGATTATTGATTGGTTTGCGCAGAAGTTATAGCGTTTACAAGATAGGGGATAGTTTTATAGCATTTTTATTAATATATTTTTTTTTATTAGTAATGGCGGCGATCAGCGATTTTTATATTATGGCGGACACATCGGACATTTTTAAAACATTTTTGGGACCATTGTCATTTATACAGCAATCAATGCTATTTAAATGCATTGATTCCTGTATAAATGACACTGGCAGTGAAGGGGTTAACCACTAGGGGGCAGTGTAGGGGTTAAGTATGCCCAGGGGTGTGTTTCTTACTGTGGGGGGGCGTGGCTGTCAGCTAGTGAATGCTGATCTCTGCTCCAATCACAGGGAGCAGAGATCGGCGTCACTAGTTGCTAGGCAGAACGGGGAGATGCTGTTTATTTCCGCATCTCCCTGTTCAGCCTTCCCTTGAGACGATCGCGTGTGTCCCCGCGGCGATCGAGTCCGCGGGACCCGCGACCGGCCTCACGGGGGTCCCGACCAGCGCGGGAGCGCGCCGCTCCCGATGGCACGGAGGCATTTAAAAAGGGACTTATATATACGCCCTTATGCCTGTCCGTGCCATTCTGCCGACGTACATCGTTGTGCGCCAGTCGGGAACCGGTTAAAGTATTAACCACCTCAATATTTGACATTTTCACCCCCTTTCTACCCAGGCCAATTTAAAGCTTCCAGTGTTGTCACAGTTTGAATGACAATTACTCACCCATGCAACACTGTACCCAAATTACATTTTTTCATTTTTTCTAGACAGATAGAGCTTTCTTTTGTTAGTATTTAATCAGCACTTTTTTTTTTTGAGTGAGTTATTTACAGACTGCTGGACTGGTGAGATTTGTAGTTCCACAGAAGTGATTCCACTTATTCACAGGCCATATACAGCTGAACTCTGGGGTTTGTTATTCCATGTGCTGTAAAGCCAGTACTGTATTACACTCACACATAAGGAGAAAGTGACATATTTCTTCAGTTAAATGGTTATCAACGTACCATTTATTCTACAGTTTGCTTTCTCTCTGTATCCCTGTTGGATTACAAATACTGAAATTTCAACTACAGGCTAGCTGATGATATCTGGAGTCAAGGAACTTTTATCATCTTTTGCAAAGCATCACGATTCTAGCCCTTGAGTACAGGTTAACTATTGCATTATATTATTGAATGTGATGCGGCGTACACACGCTCGGACTTTCCGGCGGGATTGTCCGCCGGACCTTGTCCAGCAGACAAACCGCCGGACTTTCCAGCGGAGGTCCGCCGGACTTTCCGAACGCGTGAACTTACCCACACACGCCCGGACTTTTCCGGTGGACAATCCGCCGGAGTTTTAGACAAAGTCTGCGGGACTTTTGAAATGAACGCACTTGCCCACACACGGAGGAAAGTTTGTTCATTTAGAACGAGACTCCAGGTAGACGGGACTAGCGAAGGCAGTGAATGCCGCCGCGCTAGCCCCATCACCTGATATGGATTTAAAGGGGAATCCCTACACCGAAAAAATCCAGCGGGAAAGTCCGTACGCAGCCTCAGTAACATTATATTGCAATTAGGTGTGTGTATTGAGGCCTCAGTTGGAAGGTGTTTAATATAGGTTTTGGAGAATATTGAACACCTGTTTACATATACTCCCTATGGTGATTATTGAATCCACAGTTATCATATATACATTGATTGTTATTGACTGTCATTTATTGTTTGTGTTTAATCACATTGTTCATTGTGTTTAATATTCACTCTATTAAACTTTCTGAGTGGTTCAGTGACATTGTGTGAGTTTCTCATTGATAACATCCTATTACAGAATGGAACCCAAGGTATCAGAGGTAAGAGAGGATCTGCAGAGTCGGGGTAGCCAGTGGAGTATAGAGTCAATCAGCAGCCCTCACGGGGGTACAGCTACATAAAAAATAAAAAACCCAGCAGTGATTAAATACCACCAAAGTAAAGCTCTATTTGTGTGAAGAAAATTATAAAAATGTAATCTGGGTACAGTGTAGCATGACCACGCAATTGTCATTCATAGTGAAACAACGCTGAAAGCTGAAAAATGGCTTGGGCAGGAAGCCCTATAGGCAAGTGGTTAAATCTGCTAGAACATCTAACACTCCCCTCCTCCCAGACTGACATTGCTGCTGTCCAAAGGTGCTCCCTGTGCTCCTTCATCCAGAGTGGGGGTACTCTAATACAGTTGGTGTAAGAGGGAAAAGGCCTAAAAAAGAAACCCAATAGAGCTGTCACTTCTGCAGATTGGTAAGCTGAAATATATACAATTTTTGGTTTGGGGTTTAATACCACTTTAAGGCAGTGGTGATGTAGCCCTGGCCTCGCAGATGCATATTGGAAACTCTACATCACCAGTGTCTCCCCCCCTTAGATGATGTGCACTGTCACATGTTCCAGGAGGTAGATCCACATTTTCAGCAAAGAGAAATGGCCACCATAAGAAGAAGGGGAAAGAAAAGAAAAGCTTTACTATTTGCTAATAGTGAATGGCTTTATATGAGACTGACATACATGACACATCACCAGTACCCTTTCCTGTACATTAACAGGTGTCTTGAATTTTTTTTCCATTACTGAAAATGATATAAGTCTCGTTTCTTTCTCTTACCTAATAATATACACATATATTTTCATTTCTTGCTTTCAATTTCCCTTCTAGGAAATGTGACTCAAAAGAACCCTTCAAAATCTGTTTCTAAAAAACACATCTTTTAAAAAAAAATTCTGCTTGTCAGGTAATAAGAAATAGTATATAATATTATATAAATGTGTATGTAGTATAATATGTGTATTATATTAGTATACTAGGCCAGCAGATGGAGCTCCCGACTTCTTTTCACATGCTTTTCATGGTATCCTTAAGACTCCTTTCACACTGAGGCATTTTTAAGGCACTTTTGGGCTAAAAATAGCGCCTGTAAAGTGCCTGAAAAACATCTCCCCTGCAGTCTCAGTGTGAAAGCCCGAGTGCTTTATCACTGAGGCGATGCGCTGGCAGGACGTTAAAAAAACTCCTGCAAGCACCATCTTTGGAGCGGTATACACCGGTATACATCGCTCCTCCACCGCTCCTGCCCATTGAAATGAATGGGCAGTGCCGCCGAAACGCTGGCAAACCGGCGCTTTGCAGATCGTTTTACCGCTTTTTCAACCGAAAACCTCTGCAAAAACGACAGTAAAGCACTACTAAAAATAGCGGCGCTTTACCGCCGTTCCCCCAGTGTGAAAGCAGCCTTAAGCGGACCTTCAGTCATTTTTTCAACTATTTCCATCTATTAAATCTTCTGCCTTTGTTGTTTTAACTTTGGATAGTACATTTTTTTTTTTCTGCCAGTAAATACCTTATACTTCTTGTTTCTTGTCTAGTAAAACGCCTAGGCTTATGGCATCATGCACAGCTCTCTCTCTCACTCTCATGAGAGTTGCCAGGAAGGGAGGGGGATGAGTCATAAAAGGGCCAATGAGAGCTGCAGGGCTGCAGAGCTGGAGGTGAGCCTCTGTGTGTCTGTGTAAATCTAGGAAGCGAACAGACAGCAGCTTCAGCTGCCCACAGTTAAAATGGTTGCAGCCAGACTCAGTGGAAGGAGATTTCTGCAGCATATTTGGCAACTTAGTACAGAATCACAGTATATATAAAATAATATGCAAAGTGGTTGGAGGAAAGCTTCTGAATGGCAAAGATGTTTTTATTACAAATGATGTGAGCAGACTGCAGTTCCTCTTTAAAGCTGAATTGCATCTTGAAATGTAAGGGGGAAAAAACCCCAGCCACATATAAAAACATTATTCTACCTCTGACCTACTTGATATTTTTTTTTCCCAGAGCACCCTGATTGTCTGTTTAGTCAGTGTTGCTCTCAGCATCCAGCAAGCTGATGTCATAATAATCACAGATCTCTTCCTGGTAATGCCGCCTGCTCCTGTGCTTGCATCTACATGTTATCACATGCATGCATAGTTCATGTCTGTTTTAGGCTTCAGTAATACAGAGAGAGAGAGAGAAGAACAGTGCACAAGCACAAAGGAGTCATTTTATTCTTGAAATACCATCTGTTGTACTTCTGCAGCCATGTAGATGTCTGTAAGTAGCTGGATGTTACATTGCATTTGGTGCATTGCACTGTTTATGGTGAAGGTGCCACTTTAAAAGCTTTAACTTTCATTCTTACACAGTTGTACCCAACTGCTGACTATGATTTCACTGTGCGCTGCAAGCTTCTCACAGTGTGCATTAGAAGCTGCAGAAAGTCATATAGAGCCTGCCTAATTTCCTGCCTGGAGAAGGTATATCATCATCTAGCTCTTTCCTACACAGCTGTACTGTCCCTAGTTCATTCCTTTCATTCATTGGATTTCAGTTCAGTCAATCATGGAGCTTCCAGCACTGTGTGTGGACCTTACCTAGGGCCATCTGCATGCAAATACAGTCTACCTAGGAATTTCCTGACTAGAGATGTAACATTTCCTGAAACCATGAGAAAGAAACATTTTTTTCCCCTGTTTTTTTCTGGAAACAAAAAATGAAATTTTTAGGAAAATTGGAAAAGTAAATCCCGCAGAGTAATTTTACAAATGGAAAGTCGTTTTGTTACACTGGGAATGTGAAATGCAGTGTAAATAAAAGTATTATGCTCAAAGAAAAAGTTCAGCTTATTCAATAAATACATTAAATTTGCTTTTTAAAATTGTATTTGGATTTCTTATTATAAATGGAATACCAAGGACTGTATAGATTAAGAAAATGTTAATTATACATGAGAACAGGTAACCACCAACCTTTTCTTCATAATTATTGAAAAGCTTCCAGCCAGTGTGCGTTTTTAGTTATTGATGAAGCGCACTACTCCCTTGGGAGCTGCAAAGTTGTTCGCTTTCCCACTGGCCATCCCATACACCTGAAGCTACCCTTACCTCTGACACTTTGGGTTCCATTTGTGTAAATAACACCAACTCATTGTTTATAATTAAAATAACAGGTTACGTTTACTAAGGCCCCTTTCACATGTGCGGACCGTATGTCCGTTTTTCATCCATCCGTTTTCGGATGAAAAACGGACATACATGTACCCCTATGGGATAGCGGGTGTCAGTGGATGAGCATGGTCCGATTCTGCAGACGGAGGAAAACCCTATTTTTCCATCCGTCTGCAGAGCGGATCGGTTGAACACGGACAGACGGTCCGTGTTCATCCGATCCCCCATAGGGGAGAGCGGAGATCTGACAGGGCGGTCCCTGCACAGCGTGCTGGGACCGCCCTGTCATCCGCCTGCAGCGGATGTTCACGGGGCGGATCATTACGGATCCGCCCCGTGTGAAAGGACCCTAAAGAATAAGTGTATAAAAGGGGTTACAGCAACTGCACTGCTCCAATAACGTAGTGCAACAGTACAGTGAATACTCACAACAATATGTACAAGTAAGTTGGTATTTGAAATAAACCTTAAGAATGTGTCTCCAATTGGGACTGATGCTCAGGATGCAAACGCCTAGCTGAGCACCTTTCCACTTCCAGCACACTCAACCGACTACAGAAATGCAAACAACAATTTATGATGACACACACAACTACCAGGGAGCTCCCCCTACTTTAATTCTAGGTGTAAGGCCTTGCAATACAATGCACAGATCTTCTTTCTTCTGCTAGCTATTTGTGTCTGTAATAATTTGTATTCCAAAGAGTGAGATGATAAGGGTTCACTTAAAAGGAATACTGGAACTGTTCCTGTGAGATACTCCAATTGTTATTGCCTCTGGTACAACACAGTGCTAAAGTGCAGTGAGGGGTAGGCTTTAGGCCTGCCTTATGTCAGTCTTTGTTAGATCCTCACTCCGTGGGACTACAGGTCCCAGCATCACTGTGTAGAAGTCTAACTGTATGCAAGAGCGTAATAAACTGTGGGCCGCAGCCCGCTCACCAACTGTATCTGAAGAAATACAACAGCTCTGCTCCAGTGCACAGTGTCTTGCTTCTAGCCGGCCGGCTCCGTCACACCGCTCCGCTCTGCAAGGTGAACCGGGTCCCTCTGATGCTCTGACAGGTGTCTCTGGATTCTTCATGATCTGGTCACTCAGTCTCTCCAGCGATCAGGTGAATGGCAAATTCGGTCTTAGTTCCGATCCGCAGTGGCTGTAGGTTGTGCTCTCTGGAGACCTCCCCACAGGTCCTTAAAGGCAGGCTATGCGTCCAGAAAGAGAGAGAAAATGGCCGTGCAGGCTCTTTTATAGCCTACCCAGCATCCAGTTCAGTACAGGGTGATCATGGGTAGGTCACCTGGCCTTCTGGGTAGGTAGGTCAAAAAATAAAAAGTAAACAACAGTCACTACCTGTCCCTTGTTCAGTGCTCTAGAAAAGGAAAATCATCCAAGTCCACTTCCTGTTTTTGGCCGCTAGGTGGCGCCAAATACTAAGATATAACATTATGCACATTTTTACAATGTTTACATTATGAAGCATTAATAGGCAAAAATATTAGCGCTACATTGACAATGCTGATCCAGAAGCATATATTGCTGATTTTCAGGTGTAATTTTCTCTATAAATGAAGGGATTTTGTATTTTTGGGAGGACATGGTTTGCAACACTTCCTTACTTGAAGATGCTGCTGGTGAAGAAACACTTTGTGATGATCCAGAAGCAGCAGAAAGAGTGTTTCTGGAATGAGAACGCTGGAGGGAAAAGCTACAAGCACTTATATTCTGTACCTCATCATTGAATTCCATAAAGTATTTTTAATCTTTAGGGCACCTCTGGCATGCCAGGATGTGTTTTGTCATCCTTGTAGCATTTGAAAAAGAATATATATTTTCACAATATTTGAAAATTGCAGCTTTGTTCTCAGCAGAAATCGCACTGTGGAAATGTTACCAAACTCTAAATGTTGGTCTCACCATTTTACTGAGAGGAGGAAAAGAAAAAAAAAATTGACATACCAGACTATAGGTAAACATTATGCTATGATGGTGAACAATAATAGGAATAATTTAAAGGCCAAAAATATAAACTAATTTGTCAGACAAATTTACCCTCTTACTTGTCAATCAAGGCCTGAGAGGCAGAAAATATAATCTACTGTATCCCAACAATTACACAAATCTCTGAGGTACAGTTTTCCCAACTGTAGGTAAACTAAACTGGAGCTTTCCCCCTGCAGTGCCCCCTAGTGGCCAAAATGCATATTTCTCTTGTTTGAGAACTGCATTGAGAAGTAGAGCGTTACTTGAATTGTATTCCAGGATTTCCTTTTCCTCAGCTGAGAGCATTTACAATAATGTTTTGGAAATCTTTCATTAAAAACTTCATGTTATATATTTTGAATATCATGTCATGGATATATTATTTATAATTGTAAAAGATCATATTCCACACTTTTTTTTTCAATCTTTGCAAAAAAAAAAAACGGCTTTGAAAAGAATGGAAAAAAAAAATTTTCCCCCCAATTTTTTCTTTTTTCTCCCAAGCCTTCCTATCTCAAGAGGACTGATAGGGCCATCAAGGCCTTCTGATTTTTCATAGGTCCCCCCAAGAATAAGCCCGCTGCATTTATCAGGGAAAAGGGCTCTTGAGTAGAATACTGAGGAAGGATGCTTTGATGCCTCCAGGAAGCTAAGTACTGCCCTTGCATAAAGAAGCACAGAGGCTCAGTGATGACATCACTGGGTCTAAAATAATGAGGGACAAATGAGGAGGAAAGAGGGACAGAGGGACTTTGTTCTGAATGAGACATTCCCTCCAAATCAGGGAGCTATGCGCTAGCAGGTTTTTGGGAAATGTCTCCCATCTTTCTGTTTAAATGAGACATGTCAGAGAAAACCAGAAGTGTGGGGAAATCTCACTAAATAGGACACAACTTTTAAAAGTAGAAGTTTAACCCTTTCCCACTCCATCCAAAACTGCAAAAAAGACCTGTGGCTGCAGTTGTTTGCATAGCTTTCCTCTAACATACTGTTTAAAAGGAAGAGACACTCCTGTATAGAGAAGCTTTCATTTGCATAGTAATGCCAATTTGTTATTGGTTTTGCATGCTCTAAAAATGAAAGCTGAGAATATGGATAGTTGTTTATTTTGAGACATTCATTGTTTTTTTAGATTGGAGATTTTGTTCCTGGACATGTGACGTGTTGGCAAATCACTGAGCCTTTACTATCCTATGTTCTGTCCGGCTGTAATTTCTATTCCTGGAAGACTTTCTTCAGTGCAGGCTTCTTAGGGAAAGTCTCCAGTAAATTCATCATATCTTTCAATACAGTATATAAAGTCAGTTTATCTCCTGTAACTACAGAACTGACAGATTTGTAGAATGTCTGCAGGTATTCCCGCCTCAAGGGAATAAGGTACTTAACTCTGTGACAATAAAACATGCAGCTAACTGATGACAGTCGTAATAAAAATAATATAATGTTTTATCCTATGTAGCAAAGTCACACATATTGCAGAAAATGATGTCTGCCTGTTCTGTATTATTCATGTTGATCCAGTCAGTCTTATCAGTGATAAAGAGTAAAAAATATATTTAATCAAAAAATTAAAGGACCAATACATTTAGGTCACAAATGCACCCCAGCTCAGAGCAACAAAATTTATGCAAGCATTAAATCAAATCATCTTCCATCCTGTTACGTCCTTACGGCAAAGTATTTGCAATATTTATAATGTAAAGACATTAGAAACTGACACTGGCTGTGAAAGAAGAATCCGGGTGCAAACCAGAGACCATCAAGTGATGCTCACATACACAAGCTGTCATGACCCAAAGGGACTTTATGTATAGTATGTATGGTGGAAAGCAACATTTGTACAACAAAATGTAAGTGCCCTACTCTAATTTGTGTTTCTGATATTATTTTAATATAATGCCTTTATAGCTCCTAGAAGGGGATATTAAAAACCTTAAACGCTTTGGCTATGATTACAACAATCATAGAAAACATCTTTGAATAAAAGCCATTCATCCATTCTTTCCAGCATAAGGCATTGCCCCTCCGGACACTAGAGCTGAGCTGGTTTTATATGTAATAGTTTTTCATTTAGTAAGGTTTGAAACTGTGGCCTAAGGGGGTGCATAGTTGAATTATAATTATACAAACAAATTACAGTTTGGATCAAGAAAAAACTTAAAGCTACCCTGTCGTATAAATCAGATTGGCCAAAAAGAAAATCCTGTAAAAGAGTTTAAATACTTACCTTTCCTCTACTCCCGACGCTTCCAGCATTGTCAATCCCCTTGCCCCCCCCCCCCCCACTGCGCTCAGTGGTTCCTCCTGCCAACCTTCTCATCAGTATGTAAAAGGGGAGGTGCAGATGGGTGACACTTCCTCCATTTTTCCCTCCTCGCTGGGAGCCAAGTAAGGGTCAGGTGAGAGGCCTACTCCAGGATGGGTTCTTCTGGGGTACACTAAGCATTTTGTACAAGGTCACTGCCATACACATGGGGTACCTTTACTTGAGCCACTCTCCTGACCTGGTAGGTGACACACCTGAATGAACTCTAGTAAACGCTCTTGATATAATAAGAATCACCATGGTTACTTGTGCATTTAGGAGATGAAGAGTTTAAATAATTACCTTTCTCCTTATCTCATGCTGCTGAACACTACTCCAGTCAAGAGAGATCTCCCTTTGAAGTCTGTTGAGAACCCTACGGTTCCAGCATTGTCAATCCCCTTTGTCCCCCCACTGTGCTCAGTAGTTCCTCCTGCCAACCTTCTCATCGGTATGTAAGGACGCTTCCTCCATTTTTCCCTCCTCACTGGGAGCCAAGTAAGGGTCACTTGAAAGGCCTACCCCAGGATGGGTTCTTCAGGGCTACACTAGGCCCTTTGTACAGGGTCACTGCCATACACATAGGGTACCTTTACTTGAGCCACACTGGTGACCCGGTAGGTGACACACATGAATGAAGTCTAGTAAACTTTCTTGATATAATCAGCATCATTTAGGAGGGACATGCAGAGTCAATGCCCTCTTCAGCGTATTGCCGCCGCCTCACTACTAGTAATGGTATGAGGTTCCGCCATGCACCTAGCGCAGACTCCATGTGTGCCCTTTACGTCACTATTTCTCTTAAGTACCTGTGCACAAGATGAGGGCCCCAGTGCGGCATATCTGCTCCCAATGCTGTGGGAGAGAGATCACGGCCAAAGGAGTGTTGACAACATCTCTCTTGCTGCAAGAGGCTGTCTCACATGCCACATGTACACGCTTACGACAGACTGATAGAGAAACCTTCATTACCTATGTAACCATTGTTTCCTCACACTGCATTAACTCTTGTACAGATATCTTCATACCCCAATGTGTTTAGTGACCCGGGCTGTAGACTATATGTGCTGGTTACTTACATTGCACCCCTTTAGTAACTTTAGACCAGATAAGGACAAAGTTTCAAAAGCTTTACTCGAATAACTTAGCATGATGGCTTTTACAGCTAACAGTTCAGAATAAATGCAGACATTTTCCTAACATCCCTAGTCCCTAACTCAGGCTTGTGGCTGCCCTAGCATACCTGTAAAGGAAAGAGTCCACCTTTGGCAGAGTCCATACTTGGCACAATCCAGGAAATGGCATCTTCAGATAGGAATGCAGGCCGTCTGAGTCTTTCCTTTCTTGACTGTGAGTATAACTTCTCTCCCACACCTCTTTCTGTTTCTCTCTGGATCCGGACCCCTGTCCCTTTTATAGCTCACAGGATCGGAGAGTCAGATATAAGAAACCCTGCCAAGACACAAAACCTGGGAGTGCAGATAACTCTTAACTTCCCACTGGGGCAGCAGTACCTGCCTGCAAGTACAAGACATTGTGGTTGGCAGGGGGAACCTCTAAGCACAGTGGGTGGCATAGGAGATCAACACTCCCAGAAATGTACTTACATTGTACATTGTTGATAATAATTTATTCATGTTTTAATGAAGTGGCTGCTGTGGCCATTTAAACCCAAGGAAGTCCAGTGTTTTATAGGGATGGCCTCTTTGGGGGATACCATTGAATGAATGAATGAATGACTTGTATAGCGCTACCTATGCGAACTGAATCGCCTCAGGGCGCTTTTACCACTGGTGTCCTTCTGTGGTATAGTGCGGTCCTTGCCCTGTGGGGTCCTGACATGCTTACAAACACATACACATACAACCTACACATATTTGGCCAATTTTATCGACAGGATCTAATTAACCTACCAGCATGTCTTTGGAGTGTGGGAGGAAACCGGAGTACCCAGAGGAAACCCACGCAGGCACAGGGAGAACATGCAAACTCCAAACTCCATTGTAGTAGCCATTAATGACAAATCACTCAGTCATGGAGGGCAACAATTTTTCATTGATTTTTAGACAGTCTTTCTCAACCTCAAGCATCAGCATTTCTTGGTTGGCTACTATTACACTTTATTTTGGTATAAATGTTACCAAGTAAACTTGGGTAGATGGGGGGGGGGGGGACATTATAATTGGCCTATGCGGGACAGGAAGCATAAATCTGCTTAAAAGTAGATTACAGCCCACAGCAGTCAGTCATATTCATCCTTTTATTTGAAATCTGCTCTAAAAAAAATACCCTGTTGTGGACAGATCGGCCATGAGGTCCTAATCAGAAAATCTGAGACAGTTGTAAAACGTATGTTTTTTTTATCAAGTAGTATGTGTCTCAGATGTAGCTTTTCCCTTTTGCTCATGAGTCTGGATTTCAAGCACTTCTGTGGTCTTATCAAAAAAAAAATAAAAAAAGCCAATGTGGGAGCTGAGGAATTTGTGCACAGTATTAAAAAGACCTCAGACGTTAGAAAAATGTTTTATATAATAAATGTTACATGCATCAAAGCTTTGTTATTCTGATCAAAAAGCAAAACATTTTTCTTTTTTAAAGACACCAAAAACTACACTAGGAAACGAAAAACATGTGTCAAGTCAAAGATTTCAAAGAGGTCTGCCTGTTGGTTTATGAGGAAATGAGGTGAGAATGCGCTCAGGGCCGCCTTTGATGGGGTGCCAGACGAAAATGCTTTACCTAAGCTGCTGAGACTCATGGAAGACAAAAGTGGATCAAGATGAGCCGAGTAGGTTTTTATTTTTCTGATCTAAATGGTTACGCAGCCTGGAGCTGACCTCTCATTTGGCTGACAATAAAAGATCCTAAAAGGAAAAGGAAACCACATTTGTAAGCTAAATAAAACAGAATGAGCTGTTTACTTTACTATAAATGTGAATTTGGTTAGTTTTTTCCAGTATTATATCATTGGTTCAAATGATGCTTATGCCCAACATCAGCCTTCCAGTTGTTTAATCAAATACTGAGTCAATAAAATCTAATTTACAACAGGTGGTCTAGATACAAAAATACAGGTTCATGTTCTTTTGTCATACCTGTGCCTAAAAATATTGGCTCTGTCCAGTTTTACCAATCTGCAGATACCTACAAAGGGGTTAATGTGTATGCACTTGTTTTCCCTTGGCTGAGCTCATATCTGTATGTTAGCTGAGCCAGCCAGGTTCTAAATATTACAATGTTGTATGTTTCATGTGTACTCAGGTTGACCTGAGAGCTAGGGGTAACCAGGCTGTAAGGGTTAATGCTTTTCTTGCCATTTTCAGCCGTTTTACTGCTTCCTACAGGTCAACCAACATAAAAAGGGGGACCATGAGTCGATCCCTGGGGAAATACTGCCAAAATGTATATGAATACTCTGCTGGAGGGATCACTGGCTATGGGGGAGGGGGGGGGGGGTAGGAGCCTTATGGGGGTCCTGGAGAGGGTCTCATGTCGGGGGACCTTATGACTTGTAGATGTTAATCATGGACTTATTGTCTTTGTGGATTACTGTCAATCATGGACTCTAAGGCTGGATTCACACCTATGCATTTTTAGTGCCATTTTCAATTTGCACATGATCATTTTCAATTTGCAATTTACACATGACCGCAGCTCCCAGCCTGAAGTTCCGGGATTAGTGAGTGCAGTTCCACTTTTCCCTAGACAGACACCTAAGCGCTGCCCAGATGCTTTATTGGTGCTGGGTCAAGGTAGGGGCAGAAGAGGCATCCACCTTGGGAACTTTGCCAGGGTGTGCAGTTGGAGCTGGTGCCTACCCTCCTGTGCTGATGGCATCTGAAGCATGTCGGATGTCCTATCATTTTGTATCTAGCTGATAATGGTCACCAGGACAAATAGAGAGGGTGAATCCCACTAGAGGGTGCACAGACAGCAATAAAACCCTAAAGCCCCATACACACGGTCGGAAAATCCGACCACCAAATCCATCGGATTTGGTCCGACGGATTTAGTCCGACACTGGTGTTGCATACACACGGTCGGACAAAGTTGTCGGAAAATCCGATCATTCTGAATGTGGTGACGTTTGTTGCCTACGACGGGACTACGTAGAGGCTAGTAGCCAATAGCTTTGGTCTTGTAATGTGATCTGAGCATGCGTGGCACTTTGTCCGTCGGAATTCGCTACACACGATCGGAATTGGTGTGATCGGACTTTGTTGTCGGAATATTTATAGAGCAGGAGGTAGAACTTTGTCCGTCGGACAATCCGATGGAAACTGTCCGATGGTGCCTACACACGGTCGGAATTTCCGACAACATTGTCCGATAGGACAGAATCCATCGGAAAATCCGACCGTGTGTATGGGGCTTAACAGAGGTATCAAAACTTTCTCACTCTCTTCCAAAACAAAACAGCTACAGATTTTAAAATAGAACCTGTTGCAAACCTGGGCAATTCAGCCTGATAAAATATATCTGGTTATCAAGTGAAAATTACATGTCAAAATGATCAGTTGATTTTGAGATAAAAGCAGCTGAATTTATATGAAAATCTTGATTTTTGCTTCCCAAACCTCCTATTGATCACCCTGATTGACATCTATAGAAACTCAAGAAACTTTATGGAAAAAGTATATATTACTTCAGCTGCCTTTAGCTTTAATCCAGGTCCTGTTTTGACACGTGCTTTTGACTGAAAGTAACCTATGCTTATCACATTTTATCACAGGCTCAGTCTGAATTACCTAGGTTTACTTAAAGAATTAAAATTCCAAATGTTAGATTTTAAAATGTTTTCACAGTATAGAAATCTTGCAACAGGTGACAAAAATGATAAAATGTAGAACAACGTTGGAAAATGGAGAGCCAGCACTCTGAGTCAGTCAGAGCTCAATTGCTTTGCAAAGCACTACCAGTCGGCAGATTGAACATGCTTAATTTACATGAGAAAAATCAGCTTCTTCGCTTCTTAAAGCTCCCGTACACACGATACGAAAATCGGATGGAAAAATTCATACGACGAGCTGTCTGCCGATTTTCAGATCGTTAGTACGGTGCTTTCGACAGTCGATTTTGCTTTTTCGTCAGACAAAAACTGGATGTGCAGGCTATAAAATTTTTGTCGGAGGTGAAGAATACATACAAAACCATTCAACATATGTATTACATCACTTCTGACGTTGTATCCTCTCGTACGAAAATTTTTGCATTGTGAGTAACTTCTTCACTTTCGACATGTGACTAGCATGCCACAAAAAACGGACGTTCGGTTGTCTGAAAATGTGCAGAACATTTAGGTAGTTCTTCATAGTGCCACGTTTACAAAGTAGTGCTAATAATGCACCAAATATGAAAATAATTACCTACAGTTTGCCGGTAATGAAACTGGAGGAAATTAATACCAAGTTTAATTTGGCATACAAGAAGATGTAGTTGAGCGCCAACCTGTCACTGGCTGTTAAGGAGGCTGTTGGCTTCACAGCCAACAGCCTTCTGACAACCAGTGATGCTGACCATGGGCGAAGTCTGACAGGGAAGCTAGTTCCCCATCCAGTCTGCTCTCACCTTTTGATTGGCAGAGGACAGTGGGTGAATTTTATAGAAACTAGCAGGCTGTCTATTGGCTAATGATCCACCCATTGCCGCTGTGAATTACAAAGGGAGTGGACCTGAAGGGGAACTAATGTCTGTGAATCCCCATCAGGCTCTGCCCACCGAGCTTCAAAATATCCTGCTGTTGGGCTGTCTGTGTGGCAGCTGCAGCAACAGGAGGCACTGAGGGTGAAGTGTCAGTTTGAATACCTCCACATGCACCCAGATTCATGTACCTGTTTACAGGCAAATTACATATTTGTTGTGTGGAGGCACATCTGAATTCTAGCTCGTCTTAATGGGTAAGTTCACCTTTGTACACTTTTTTTCATTCCTAAATTCCAGCTCCCCTATGCACATTCATGTACTTTTTTTGAAAAAATATCAACTCTTTACATTAAATCTACACACTTTTCTTGTGTTGATCCATGTATCCAGACGTTTCCATCAGTAATGTCTTTCATCCTCCCAGACTGTAGGTCAGTTCTGAAGCTTCTTTGGGGTGATTGCTGTGTGTAGGGCAGCCCATTCAGGTGGATGGGCTGCTCTATGAGTGATGAGTGAAAATGCAGGCTTCCGGCATGTCCTGATACCAGTCCAAAGAGCAGACAAGTGTTATGCCCTGTACACACGACCGGACTTTCCAGCAGACTAGGTCCGACGGAGTTCCCGCCGTAATTCCGGCCGAGTTCCGACGAACTTCCAATGAACGGACTTGCCCACACACGGATCAAATTCCGTTCATTTAGAATGTGATGAGTTGCGACGGGACTAGAAAAGGAAGTAAATCTCACCACTTTTATTGATGAGATTGACACCTTGCGAGCCCCGTCGCATGGTATGTATTTTAAGTGGAAGCCCCTACACCAAAAAAAATGCGTGGGGGTCCTCCCAAAATCGATACAAGACCCTTATCCGAGCACGCAGCCTGGCCGGTAAGGAAAGAGGGTGGGGATGAGCGAGCGCCCCCCCTGAGCCATACCAGGCCACGTGCCCTCAACATGAGGGGTGCTTTGGGGAAAAGGGGGCTAACGCGTGTGCGCGTTAGCGTGCGCGTGCACGTTGGTGCGCGCGTGCACGTGCGCATGCGCGAGGGCGCAATTGGCGCCAAAACGGGCTTTAAAAGCCCAGCAGTGACACTCAGACAGTGCTGTGTTGTCTCAGCTATCCTGCTTGCCAACTACCTGAAACCTGATCTGAACCAGTGATTTCCCGTTATCGACCCAGTTCTGTTTGGACTACCCTGCCTTCTCCTATCCGACCCGGCCTGCCTGACTCTGCCTACATCTGCTTCTGGTTACCGACTCCTGCCTGCCCATCGACTCCGCCATTGCCTGCTCCTCTTATCTGTTTGATCTGCTGTTGCCAACCGGACTGTTTAACCTTGCCTTGCCAATATTCCATCTGCCTGATCCGCCTGCTGCCTGGTTCTGTTGTATCCAGCTTCAT
Source organism: Lithobates sylvaticus (assembly GCA_028564925.1). NCBI lineage: Eukaryota > Metazoa > Chordata > Amphibia > Anura > Ranidae > Lithobates > Lithobates sylvaticus. The sequence continues at coordinate 437,899,497 of CM053030.1, forward strand.
CATCCACAGCTGCAGACTCACACCCTGCCACCTGGATACGGATACTTCTGGAGGACTTCCTTGTTGATCCCAACACCTTCCTCTACAAACAATCCAGGCACTCCTACCCCACTGTGCTCACGTGACCACTGTCCCCACTCCAGTGGACCGTGAACCAGTATGAGAGGTCTTCTCCTACAAGTCAGGCTTTACGTCCAGGTACGTAACAGTACAACACAGCCATGACTGAGCCTGCAGGAGAGACCTCCCCCATGACGGAGATTTGCTCACACCTGTCAGTCCTCACCCAGGCCGTAAAATCCCTACAGGACGGTTACACCAGACTGGAAGGTCAAGTTCAGAATCTCATCAACCCTGTAAACGTGGCTCCTGCTCCCGTTGCCGCCCCTGCTAAGGCTGCTTCTTCTCCTTCTGTTGTTATGCTTCCACCTGAGCCAAGGGTCCCCATACCTGAGAGGTTTTCGTGGGATCGAACAAAGTTCTGGGCCTTCCGCAGCGCTTGTCAACTTTATTTCGCCCTGCAACCCCGGACTTTCTCACTCGAAGCCACTAAAGTGGGGTTTGTGGTCTCCCTGCTATTAGGAGAACCACAGATCTGGGTGCACCGACTTCTCGAAGAGGACTCTATCTTGATCCAGTCATTAGCGGCCTTCTTTGAAGCCATGTCCCAGCTTTATGAAGACCCCGAGCGGGTAGCCACAGCAGAAGCTACCTTAACTACGCTCCAGCAGGGTCGTCGGGCGGCCGAGGATTACATCTCAGACTTTAGACGTTGGAGCGCAGATACTCAATGGAACGATGCGGCTCTTCGGCATCAGTTCCGCATGGGCCTATCCGAAGGACTGAAAGACGAACTAGCCCGGGTAGGCATACCTGATACTCTCGAAGCTTTAATCACCCTAACCATTCAGATTGATCGCCGCCTCTGGGAACGTCGCACTGAACGGTCCTTTCAACATAACCGCCCTACTTGGATGACTGCTAAAGCTCCAATTCCTGCTGCCCGTTACCTACCTCCACCCAACTTTCAATCGACCAGCACTGTACCTGATACCTGCGAGCCGATGCAGTTGGGACTGATCCGACCCACCTTAACCCCAGAGGAGCGCACACGTCGCCATCAGTTGAATCTCTGCCTTTACTGTGGGGCAACAGGACATTACGTGCGCAACTGCCCGGTCAAGATGCGTAAGTGCTCTTCCTCTGTTCCTGCCAGTCTTTCAGCCTTATCTGCTAACGCAACCCACATTGCTCTCCCTCTTTCATTACAGCTCCGAGGAAGGACAATTCCAGTCAAGGCAATTATTGACTCCGGGGCATGCAGCTGCTTCATTGACTCCGCCTTCGTCAGTCAACACAACATCCCCTTACAGAATAAGACCCACCAACTTTCAGTCTTTTTGGCCGATGGCTCCCGCATCAGCTCTGGGCAGGTGACCCAAGAGACTTTTCCCTTACCTGTCACCACCTCCTCCCAGCATAAGGAGCTCCTGATTCTTGATGCCATCTCTTCCCCGTTGTTTCCAATCATTCTGGGCATTCCCTGGCTTCAGGCCCATAATCCCTCCATCAATTGGACTACCAGAGAGATTATGCCCTGTACACACGGTCGGAAATTCCGACCACAAAATCCGTCAGATTTTTTCCGATGGATTTTGTCCGAAACTGGTGTTGCATACACACGGTCGGACAAAGTTTTCGGAAAATCGTTTGTTGCGTACGACGGAACTACGTGGAGGCTATTAGCCAATAGCTTTGGTCTCGTAATTTGATCTGAGCATGCGTGGCACTTTGTCCATCGGAATTCTCTACAAACGATCGGAAAAAGTCTGATTAGATTTTTTTTGTCGGAAAATTTTAGATCCTGCTCTCAAATTTTTTCCGTCGGATTTTCCGATGGAAAAAGTCTGATAGAGCCCCCACAAGATCGGATTTTCCAACAACATAATCCGATCGGACCTTTTCCTGTCGGAATTTCCGACCGTGTGTACAGGGCATTATGGTGTATAAGCTGGATGCAAAAGTCTGCTATGTGAAGTCTAGGTTTTAATGGAGCATGGGGGATAAGACGTCAATGAAGAGGTAGATAGTAGATCAGTATATGAAGTGAAGGGAGGAGTGTGACAAGGATTAATAAAGGCATGAGTATTTGTCTGGGGTAGTTAGAGCGGATATATTTGGTAGGTATAGTGTGAGGGGAGATGGATGTTGTGGGGTAGAGTATATGGAAGGCTCTGGAAGTGTGGTGTAGACCCTTTTCGCCTCATGTATGTACTGTATATTTAGAACAGTCTGTATAGTGATATAGTCTGGTCTTCATGCACACCCCAATCATTTTTTGATGTATGCCTCAAGTGCCAAGAAGAAAAGGCACATTACATGCCAGGTTTTAGCAAGGTTTCCTGTAGTTTTAGGAAATACTCTTCTAGCCAGAATAGATTGACTTAGTTTCCAAATGGTTATTTGCTGTCTCTGAGTATGAGCAAAATCCACTGGCTGTTGCAGACATCGGTGAACCCTGTAATAGTAACTTGTATGTAATAAAAGATAAAAATAGAGAAAAGTTAGTTTTTTGATGTATTAATAATGATTATGTTCATTCTATATCAGGCTAATTACATTTATGAAATGACAAAGAGGATCGTGGACAACATGTAGGTGGTAGTGTCCTCTTTCAATTAAATGAAGTTTGGAATAGTTATCGCTGTTCTTTTAAATTAGACACTTCTTAAAATGTTAATGTACTGAAATGAAATTGACAATTCACAGCAAAACAATGACTCAGTTGGAGGCCTATTATCACCTACTCACAACTAGCAGGATAATTACATAAAATGCATAGTTCAGAAAAGGACATATACAAGTCATGTGGAACATCAGGAAACATTCTGTACAATCTAGGACAAGTCTAAGGACACAGAAAATGGCAATCTTGTAACAACAGATTACCATTTTAACTATTTATTTTGACTATCTGAAAAATGTTAAAGGCAATGTCATTTTATACATAATTCCTTTCTGCATTTATTATAGTCAGGATAAAAAAAACAAACAGTATTAGTTTAGTATTGAGATGCAGGACCGGTGCTAGGGGATTGGGATTAGGGGATTGAGACTAGAGTATTGAAATTAGGGGATTGGAACTAGATTATTGGGATTAGGGGATTTGGACTAGAGTATTGAGATTAGGGGTTTGGGACTGGAGTATTGAGATTAGGGGATTGGGACTAGGTGATTTGGATTAGGGGATTGGGACTAGGGGATTGGGATTAGGGGATTGGGACTAGAGTATTGGGATTAGGGGATTGAGACTAGAGTATTGAGATTAGGGGATTGGGACTAGAGTATTGAGATTAGGGGATTGGGACTAGGTGATTTGGATTAGGGGATTGGGACTAGGGGATTGGGACTAGAGTATTGGGATTAGGGGATTGAGACTAGAGTATTTAGATTAGGGGATTGGGACTAGAGTATTGGGATTAGGGGATTGGGACGAGAGCAGCCCTCAAATTTTTCACTCGCCTACTCGCATTATGCGAGTGGAAAATGATTGCGGGTGATCGTGGTCTGCTCAAGAGCAGGGGGCGAGCACCACCGGCAGTGGGGGTTGAATGAGAGCTGTTCTCCCAGCGATCGTCTAGGGAAGAGAGAGTGGACGAAGAGGCGAGCTGGCCGGATCATAACAGAGCGGGGATTGCCTGCTGTAACAGCTTTCATTTAAATTGCCTTCTGCTCGTGGTCACACACAGTCCCGCCTTCTGACCCAACGCCTGTGACAGACAAAACACGTCCCGGCATTGGACCCGCAGTCTGTCTGTCACAGGCGCCGGGTCAGGAGGCAGGACTGTGTGTGACTGCGAGCTGACGGCAGTTCAAATGAAAGCTGTTACAGCTGGCAATCCCCACTCTTTGATGATTCGGACTCTGCACAGGTCACGCTGCAATGATGGGCACAGGTCATGCTGCAATGATGGGCACAGGCGAGGCTGCATTGGCGGGCACAAGTCATGCTGCAAAGATGGGCACAGGTGAGACTGCATTGGTGGGCACTGGTCACGCTGAAATGATAGGCACTGGTGAGGCTGCATTGATGGGCAAAGGTGAGGCTGCACTGATGGGCACAAGTGAGGCTGCATTGGTGGGCACTAGTCACACTGCATTGATGGGCACAGGTGAGGTTGCAATGATGGGCACAGGTGAGGCTGCATTGGTGGGCACTGGTCATGCTGCATTGATGGGCACAGGTCAGGCTGCATTGATGGGCAAATGTGAGGCTGCACTGATGGGCACAAGTGAGGCTGCATTGGTGGGCACTAGTCACACTGCATTGATGGGTACAGGTGAGGTTGCAATGATGGGCACAGGTGAGGCTGCATTGGTGGGCACTGGTCATGCTGCATTGATGGGCACAGGTCAGGCTGCATTGATGGGGACTGGTAACGCTGCAATCATGGGCACAAGTGAGGCTGCATTGGTGGGCACTGGTCACGCTGCAATGAAACAGGCTTGGGATAAACATAAATCTATAGTATCCTCACTGCAGGGTGATCGTGGTCTGCTCAAGAGCAGGGGGCGAGCACCACCGGCAGTGGGGGTTGAATGAGAGCTGTTCTCCCAGCGATCGTCCAGGGAAGAGAGAGTGGAGGAAGAGGCTAGCTGGCCGGATCATAACAGAGCGGGGATTGCCTGCTGTAACAGCTTTCATTTAAATTGCCTTCTGCTCGTGGTCACACACAGTCCCGCCTCCTGACCCAGCGCCTGTGACAGACAAAACACGTCCCGGCATTGGACCAGCATTCTGTCTGTCACAGGCGCCGGGTCAGGAGGCAGGACTGTGTGTGACTGTGAGCTGACGGCAGTTCAAATGAAAGCTGTTACAGCTGGCAATCCCCACTCTTTGATGATCCGGCCTCTGCACAGGTCACGCTGCAATGATGGGCACAGGTCACGCTGCAATGATGGGCACAGGCGAGGCTGCATTGGTGGGCACAAGTCATGCTGCAAAGATGGGCACAGGTGAGACTGCATTGGTGGGCACTGGTCATGCTGAAATGATAGGCACTGGTGAGGCTGCATTGATGGGCAAAGGTGAGGCTGCACTGATGGGCACAAGTGAGGCTGCATTGGTGGGCACTAGTCACACTGCATTGATGGGCACAGGTGAGGTTGCAATGATGGGCACAGGTGAGGCTGCATTGGTGGGCACTGGTCATGCTGCATTGATGGGCACAGGTCAGGCTGCATTGATGGGCAAATGTGAGGCTGCACTGATGGGCACAATTGAGGCTGCATTGGTGGGCACTAGTCACACTGCATTGATGGGCACAGTTGAGGTTGCAATGATGGGCACAGGTGAGGCTGCATTGGTGGGCACTGGTCATGCTGCATTGATGGGCACAGGTCAGGCTGCATTGATGGGCACTGGTAACGCTGCAATGATGGGCACAAGTGAGGCTGCATTGGTGGGCACTGGTCACGCTGCAATGAAACAGGCTTGAGATAAACATAAATCTATAGTATCCTCACTGCAGCCAGTAAGGATTTCTGCAAGCAGGACATCTCATCTTCTCCCTCCCACCTCAAACTTCTTTCCAGTTATTGGTTGCCAGGACCGCCGGCATCCTAGCAACCGATGACACGGTTGCGGGTGCCCACTGTGGAGGAAAGTGCAGAGCGCCCGCCACCATGCAGTGTAGATCACATTGGGCTGTGCTTCCTATAGCACCCCCCATCCAATGCTCAGCACAGGGCTCTACAATCAATTGTGCTGGGAGGCGCAGCAACTTAGCAGTCACGCCCTCCCACTCAGAAGAGCAGCGCTATTGGCTTCCTGTAACACTGGTCTGTCCCTCTCCCTGCAGCATCTGAAAGTCGGTGAGAGAGATGGGAAAGCCGCACACCGCTTTACAATTACTACCACTCGCCTGCCGCACTGAATGCCTTCCTGTCCGGGCTCCACTGTCAGTGGCCCTGTCAGGAGCCTAGGGAGCGAAGAGGAGGAGGAAGAGGTGAGGCAAGGGTCAGCTGTGCCCCTAGGTGGCAGTGCGCCCTAGGCGACTGCCTAGTTCGCCTAATGGGAGCAGCGACCTTGTCTACTAGTCTTCTTAACGCAATCCTCTCATCAGTGGCCCATCTCTCATCTGCAACTGTCACAGCCACAGAATCCTGCCAGCATTTCATTCATACCTCATTGCTTCTTCATTCTGACAGAACTTTTTTTTTCGTCCACTGTAGCGGACTGCATTGCGACCCAGCCCCATGCGGCTCCTCTCTAAACCTGGATAGGAGAGGCGGCGTATAGATGAACCGATACCCTCCATGTTCTTCTTGCAGCCACTGAATGCCTACAGGAATGAAAGGAGGAAATGCTGGCATTCAGCGGCTGCAAGAAAAACATCAAGGGCATCGGTTCCTCTATATGCTGCCCCTCCTCTCCAGTTTTATTCTGCTTCATGCAGGTCCCTAAACTCACTCCTGGCCCCTCTGTGATCTTCCCCAGCAACTTCTCTGCTCTCTCCCACCCCACTTCCCTATTCCAACACCCTGGTGTTCTCTGGTCCCACCTGTGCTCTTCTCTGGTCCCCCCTGTTCTCTCCTTGGTCCCCCCTGTGCTCTTATCATTTTGTTCCCACAAATAGAGCTTTCTTTTGGTGGTATTTGATCACCACTGGGGGTTTTATTTTTTGCTAAACAAATAAAAAAACATTGAAAATTTAAAAAAAATTTAGTTTTTCTTGGTTTCTGTTATAAAATTTTGTAAATAAGTAAGTTTTCTCCTTCACTTATGGGCACTGATGAGGCTGCACTGATGGGCACTGATAAGGCGGCACTGATAGGCCCTGATGAGGTGGCACTGATGGGCACTGATAGGCAGTGTTGGTCATCTTACTTTAAAAAAGTAATTAGTTAAGTTACAAATTACTTCTCCCAAAAAGTAATTGCGTTAGTAACTCAGTTACTACATTGGAAAAGTAATTAGTTACTCAGCAAAGTAACTGGGACTTTTTTTTTTTAATATTCTATACGTGTAACTAAGGGGCGGGTCTAGTATTACTGTAACCAAGGGGCGCATTTATTATTATTGTTATATATCGTGTAACCAGGGGGCTGCTCTATTATTACTCTAACCAAGGGGCAGATCTGTTATAGCGTGTAAGCAAGGGGCGGGTCTATTATTATTATATCGTGTAAGGGGCGGATGGCTACAGAAGAGGGCGAATGTTAAATTAATGGGCAGAGCTCGATATATAACAATAATAATAAATGCGCCCCTTGGTTACAGTAATACTAGACCCGCCCCTTACTTACACGATAGACGCCCCTTGCAGAGTAGCACGAGCATCAGGAGCGTGCGGCATCGCCTCGTACAATTACATGTTAACTGCACCTGCGCAGTGTAGAGTTCACTCAGAGCTGTTTAGGTTCGGCAATTTTCGGAAGCTCCGTAGTCCTTCGTACTGCGCAAGCCCTGCACCTGCGCAGTACATGGGGTCCTTATCCAGCGGGGGAACTTTTTCGGCAGGACACCGGAATTACACTACTGCCATCTAGTGGCGGTAGATGTAATTGGGGTAACTAAGCCAAAGTAATGGGAACTGAGTTACCATGAGGGGAAAAGTAGAGATTCAGTTAGATTACTCGTTACCCTCTAAAGTAACTGCGTTAGGTAACTCAGTTTATTTTAACTCAGTTACTTACATCACTGCTGATAGGCGACACTGATGCGCACTGATAGGCACTTATAGGTGGCACTGACGGACACTCATAGGCGACACTGATGGGCACTGATAGGTGGCACTGATGGGCACTGATAGATGGCTCTGAGAGGCTCTGAGGAGCCACTGGCAGGCATTACTGATGGGCACTGATTGGCACCTGTATTGGGCACTGATTGGCACCTCTAATGGGCACTGATTGGAAACCCTGGTGGTCATGGATGGGCATACCTGGTGGTCCTGGGTGGGCATACCTGGTGGTCCTGGGTGGGCATCCCTGGTGGGAATTTCTGAGGGGCACAGGTGGGCATCTTCAGGGGGCTGCACTGATAATAAATCAGCGCAGACCCCCCCGTCAGGAGAGCAGCCGATCGACTTTTCTCTACTCACGTCTGTCAGTGCGAGTGGAGGAAAAGCCGATACATGGTGATTCCTGTTTACACTGTGATCGGCTGTGATTGGAAACAGCTGATCACATGGTTAAGAGCCTACATCAGAGGCTCTTTACTGAGATCGGTGATGCATTGTGTCAGATTGACACACCTCACCAATGATCGCTGTGTTGTGCGCCCCTGCGGTCGTGCGATTGTGGCTTATCCTGCTGGACTTTATATGTTCAGTCAGGATAACTTAACCACTTTGCTCACGTCATTTTGCTATATAGGAAGTGGTTAAAAAAAAATAAAAAATACAATTCTAAAAACTGTAAAACAAAGAAAAAAATTATATATATATATATATATATATATATATATATATATATATATATATATATATATATATATATATATATATACTGTATAAAAAAAATAGATAATTAAGGGTTTGTTCACACTTTGGTCTCTGAAGAGTGATCGGCATTCGGATTGCTTTTCAGAGAGCATTTGGCAGGTGATAAAGAGGTGTTGTATTGCCGCTTCACCACCTGCTTTAACCACTTCAACCTTGCATTAGCATGCTGCAACCGTGTGCATTGCACACAGTTGTGGGGTACTTGCAGAGCAGCGCCATTCACTTAAATGGGTGACGTTCAACAGAGGGTATAATTAAGGCCGCAGCTGTGAAGCAAAGCATTGTGGATACAGTATGTTTACACCCCCAGGTGCTGCCTCTGCAGCTAAAGGGGGTAGTGGTAGAGGCACACAGGGGATGCCAGATTGTCCCCTCCAAGCCATCATAATTTAACCACACCCACTTTTCATCACGGCGTGCTACGCTTGCCACAGGTCAATCGCCACCCTAAATGTCCCTTGTTCTCAACTTTAAAAGGTAGGAAGTATGCATGTAGGTGTTCACACCCTTGCGATCAGATTCCTGTCAGATTTTCAATTGAAAGCAATTTGCCAATTGTTGGTATTTTTTGTAGAAAGCACAATAGATTTCTCTATTACAGTTTGTATGGATAAATTTGCCTTGCTTTTTTTGGGGGGATCAGAACTGGAATCTGACCACATGGGTGTTCTCAACCAATTTCACTGGTTCACGCATCACAAAATTTATAAAAAAAGGTTGAATGTTTTGGATAATACTTGAGGTTTCTACTAGTACTTGAAAGTTTTCTTACTATACTTGAAATGTTCTACTACTTGATTTTTTTGTATTAAAATAGAATATTTTGTTACCAAAGTCGTGTTGCTATATTTTGTGCACTTTATATTCTGCACATGTTAGTTTATATTAACTGATTGGGTCAGTCACATTTAAAACATTTTTAAGTGCTCTTTTGTTTTCATATGTTATGCAATAAATTTATTTTGCTATTGGAAGTATGTTGTTTTTTTTATTTTGGATACTGGGTTACATGGGGATGGATCTTAGGAGTGGCCATATAAACAGTTTGGTACATTCTGAGGAAAGAAGAACACACTGGTGCAACATAAAAGGGCCTGGACGTCCATGGAAGACAATAGTGGTGGATTATCACAGGACCCTTTCTATGGTAAAGAAAAACCCCTTCACAACATCCAGTGAAGAACACTCTACAGGAGGTGGGCGTATCATTGTCAAAATCTACAATCAAGAGAAGACTAGACATGTGCACAACAAAAAAATTTGTTTATTTTCGTTTTTTTTTTTTTTGTTTCCGAAAAAAATGTGTTTATTTTCGTTTCGTTTTTTCGTTTCCGTTGACTCGTAACGATTCGTACATTCGTAAGTCGTCGGTGTTCGTATTCGTAACGATTCGTACATTCGTAAGTCGTCGGTGTTCGTATTCGTAACGATTCGTACATTCGTAAGAGTTAATTTTCTTTTATTCGTTTATTCGAAATTCGGACGCATTCGTATTTTATTCGTACATTCGTAACATTCATAGATTTGTAATCGGAGCATAATTCATAATTTTATGTAATGTGTATGCTATTATTACATTTTAATAATTTACGAATCGAAAAAAAAAGTTACGAATCGAAAAAAAAAAGTTAAAGTTACGAATCGGAAAAAAAGTTACGAATGTACAAATTTTTTCGTTCAATCTATTCGAAGCACGTTAAGCAGCACCATTGTGAGGGACACGGAAAATTACCAATTCAACAACAAACAAAAAAAGTTACGAATCGAAAAAAAAAGTTACGAATCGAAAAAAAAGGTTACGAATGTACAAATTTTTTCGTTCAATCTATTCGAAGCACGTTAAGCAGCACCATTGTAAGGGACACGGAAAATTACCAATTCAACAAAAAAAAAAGTTCCGAATGTACGAATTTTTTCGTTCTTCTGATTTTCTTCATTCGTACATTCGTTGTTTCTAATTTGTTTTTTTCGGATTTTCGTTGTTTTTCGGATTCGTTCGATTCGAACGATTCGTTAATCTGATTCGTACGATTCGAACGATTCGTTATTCTGATTCGTTCGATTCGAATGATTCGTTCATTCGTACAAAAACGAACGAAAAAAACGGAAAAAAAAGAAAAACTAAAAAAACAAAACGAATTGCACATGTCTAGAGAAGACTTCACAGAGGGTTCACCACAAGGTGCAAACCATTCATAAGCCCGAAGAATAGAAAAGCTAAATTAGACTTTGCCAAAAAAATTCTAAAAAAGCCAGACCAGTTCTGGAAAAGCATTCTTTGGATGGATGAAACTAGATTAGTCTGTACCAGAATGACGGGGTAAAAAAAGTGTGGAGAAGGCTTGGAACAGCTCATGATTCAAAGCACACAATGTCATCTGTAAAATATGGTGGAGGCAGTGTGATGCCACTGGGTCATTGATGTTTATTGATGATGTGACAGAAGCAGCTGGATGAATGAATTCTACAGTGTTTAGATATATACTGTCAGCCCAGATTCAGCCAAATGCAGCAAAGTTGATTGGACGGCGCTTCACAGCACAGATGGACAATGATCCAAAACACCCTGCAAAAGCAGCCCAGGAGCTTTTGAAGGAAAAGAAGTGGAATATTCTGCAATGGCCGAGTCAATCACCTGATCTCAACCCAATTGAGCATGCATTTCACTCGCTGAAGGCAAAACTCAAGGCAGACCCACAAACAAAGAACAACTGAATGAAGCCTGAAGTTAGAGCCTGGCAAAGCATCAGAAAGGAGGAAACCCAGTCTTTGGTAATGTCTATGGGTTCCAGACTTCAGGCAGTCGTTGCCAGTAAAGAATTCTCAACAAAATATTAAAAAATGAACATTTTATTTATGATAATATTGATTTGTCCAATCACATTTGAGCCTCTGAAAATGGGGGGACTGTGTATACAAATGGTTGCAGTTCCTAAAATGTGTACTTGATATTTATATTGAACCCCTTGAATTAAAGCTGAAAGTCTGCACTTCAAATTTATTTGGATTGTTTCATTTTATACAGGGCCAAAAGTATGAAAATTGTGCCTGGGTCCAAATATATATGGACCTAACTGTATATATACTGCTCTTTTACCTTTACTGCCACAGTGAAGTTTGCCAAAAAGGATTTGAAAATAGCTGCTGACTCCAAACATAATAGAGAAAAGGCTACATCCCAAGGGAAAGAAGGAAAGCAGTGGTTTGGCTGCTATTCCCCCACCTGAGAACACCTGCAGCCCTTACAAAATCTGTTAAATAATGAGCTGAATTCAAACTGGAAAAATCTGGATGCATTTCTGAAATATTAATCATTTGGCACAAACAAGCAAAAATATTACCTGTAAGCATTTTATTTGAAAAGAATCAATCCTCAGATAAACTGATAGATTAGATTGCAGAAGTGTCACTAAAGCCAGGAGCCCGCACAGATATAAAATTAATAGCTCCCAACTCTGTCTACTATACAAATCACTTATGCCGCGTACGACGGATTTTCCGATCGACTTTCGGCGGACTTCCGACGGACTTTCCGAACGTACGGACTTGGACACATAGAATCACACCACAGTCCGACGGAATCGAACGTGATGACGTACGACCAGACTTTCGGCGGACTTCCGACGGACTTTCCGAACGTACGGACTTGGACACATAGAATCACACCACAGTCCGACGGAATCGAACGTGATGACGTACGACCAGACTAAAATAAGGAAGTTCATAGCCAGTAGCCAATAGCTGCCCTAGCGTCGGTTTTCGTCCATCAGACTAGCATACAGACGAGCGTATTTCTCAATATGAACTGGGTCCGGCGGAAAAATTTGAAACATGTTCTATTTCTAAAGTCCGTCTGATTTTTGGACAGCAAAGGTCCGATGAAGCCCACACACGATTGAATTGTCTGGCGGATTCGTTCCGTCGGACCTTTGCTCTCAAAGTCCAGTTGTGTGTACACGGCATTAGTCCCCTTCTCCAATGCAGTAACACAAGAGTATGGATGGGTGGTTATTTTCACAGGGGTTTCAAAGAATACTGTTTGAAATGTGTAAATCCCATTGAAGTCTATGTGGATTAGCAATCTTTATACTAACAACAATTTTTTGTACCTATATTGCAATGCCTGGCTTTTGAACTTAAGTCAGCTTATGTGTTTAAGGTCCAGTAAGTGGAGTTTTTTTATGTGTCAGACCCCTCACTATCAAAAGTGCAACACAGCACTAAATTATTGTGGATTATAGTGAGGTGGGCTACAAGTTTTTGTGTACCCCCTGTGTTCAAAGACCCAACAGTCCTTTTAAGGCCTTATGCACATTAACATTTACATGCTGAAAAGTCTTTTGACATAACATTTCTGATGCTTTCCCATGCCCAGGTGCTGTGTATAGGCTGCTGGCGAAAACGAGTGCCGACAACATGTGCTAGAGGGCGTTCCACCGATAACAGGTACATGCTATCGACAGTTGTCGCTGCTATAAAACTTCTATTACGCTAGGTAACCACTTGTGACTTTACACTACTCTACACCAATATTTTCATACCCCAATGTGTTTTACGACCCACTTGGTAGACAGTGTGTGTTGGTTGCATGCACTTCTACCTCTTTTTTTAAGTTTGCCTGCCATTTTTTTTTTTTTTTTTTAACAGCCCTGATTCAATGAATGGTGGGCAGCCTATGGCTGAAGGACTCTACACTTAATTTTTTTGGCTGCCTGCCTGTAGGATTTCCCTCCTTCATTTTCTTCTGCCTGCTCAGTGCCAGTGCATGCTGGTATCAGAGCGGAAGTGGTTAGCAGGTAGCTGATGTTGACACTGCATTGCCTTTAGGCCAGGGGTCTGCAAACTATGGCCCTCCAGTTGTTCAGAAACTATAATTCCCATCATGCCTAGTCATGTCTGTGAATGTCAGAGTTTACAATGCCTCATGGGACGTGTAGTTCCATAACAGCTGGAAGGCCATACTTTGGAGAGCCCTGCTCTAGGCCAACACTGGCCAGGTATGACCTCCTAAAGTAACCAGAAACCCTTTACCTCAAGTATGCACTGACATATTATAGACCACAAAGGAATCAGAAAGCCCTCTTACGTTCTGGAGACCTTACAAATGCCCCCCTCGGAAACATTCTGCCTTTGTCAGATCACTATTTACAGATGCTGTGCTGGAATCAGGTGGATATCTCCACCAGGACCTTTTTCTGAAAATAGGCATTTGAGGGGTCTGGGGACACGTGGCAGTATTTTGGAGCTATACACTCTGTTCGCGGACCAGGGTACTCAACTCTCTTACCAATTAGCTTGGGAGTCAGACTTGGGGGAGACTATAGAGGAGGACTTTTTGTTCCATTGGTCGACCATGGTGCACAAGGGGATCCTCAATACTTTTGGAGGCAAATTATAAAGTATGTTGTCTCAATGGTATCTTGTTTTGCCACGGTTAGCTAAGATTTACCCCAACGCCTCACCCCCTTGTTTCAGGGGATGCAGACAGGATGGCAATATGCTCCATATTTGGTGGACCTGCCTGATTGTTCAAGAACCCTTGCTTTTTTATTTTTCTAGCAGCTAAAATGACCATATCGTGAGCATGAAAATCCCCATGTTAGTCAAAAATAAAATCTCTTGGATCATGATTAAGGAAAAATTGGCTAGTATCCTCCGGGACAAACCACTTTGCTTTGAAAAGGTTTGGAACCCTTGGATTAGATACCTCCAATCTCCTTGATGGGTTGGGTGTCGGGGTGGTCGGCAGTCTGGGAAGTGGTGTTTGGCTGTATATCTTTTCTCTTCACTTCTCTCCTTTTCCTTTTCCATTCTTTTCTTTTGTCTAGCTTTCGTTTTAACTCCTTATGGACACTTTGGTGTAGGCTCTGCCTGGTACTGGAAACTTTGTTTAGTTTTACAGAATCTATTTTCATAGTTTTTTTTCTCAAGAGCAGTACATGCATAGTAGTTATGCATTACAGCATGTGCAAGTATAACCTCTACAATACCTACCTTATATGAACGACCCCAACCTCTTCTCCCTGTGCTTTCTGTACACCTTTATTCTACCCTTCATGGCAAAGTTGGTTGAGGACTGACACTTTAATATTGCTTAGTTGTGGTATGATCAGAATAAGATGGTTTTGTTATTTCTCAATGTAACACTGTTGCTTGATATTCACTTGTACAAATTTGTACCTTATTGTTTGTCTAAACTTCTTCAATGAAAATTATTGGGAAAAAAAAAAAGACAACCCCTAGACCGGGTCGGCAATCCGTCAATCGCAGGCTACCTGTTGACCACGCATAGGTGACAGGTAGCCCAGGAACAGGTCTGACCCCTGCCTTCTTCTGCTAACTGCCAGTCCTCCCTCCACCCTCAGCCTCCTCCCCTGTGCCTTTGGTCCTTCTCTCTCCCTCCCCTCCAGCCTCCTCCGCCGCTGTCATCAGTGAACAGCGGAGAGTGAGAGGCAGCACAGTTTTGGACGGAGGGTGGGGAGGAGCTGGCCAAATGTACTTTTCTAGTTAACCTGCAGGTGATTGGTTGCTAGGTCTTAAGCAACCAATCACCAGCTTGTTAATATAAAAAGTCACTTGGCTAGCTCCTGCTCCTGCCCCCTGTACAGAACTGTGCTGCCCGTCTCATGTGTGCACAGGTAGAATTCTATGGAACACTGAAATGGGAGGGAAGATGGGGAAGAGGACACTACTGTGTGTGTGTGTATGAAGGGGCTGTGGACACTGTTATGGGCAGGGCCACCCCAAAGCAGTGTCTTCTACCACCCTTCACATCACCCCCCCTAATCCCTGCATTCTGAGCGTAACACACTCCTGATCCCTGCTTTCTAAGCATAATGCACTCCTGATCCCTGTACTCTGAGCGTAAAGCACTGGTGAACCCTGCATTCTTAGCGCAACGCACTCCTGATCCCTGTATTCTGAGCGCAGCGCACTCCTGATCCCTGCATTCCAAGCATAACGCACTCCTGATCCCTGAATTCTGAGTGTAAGGCACTCCTGATCCCTGCATTATGAGTGTAACGCACTCCTGGACCCTGCATTCTGAGTGCAGCACACTCCTGGACCCTGCATTCTAAACACAGCGCACTCCTGATCCCTGCATTCTGAGCGTAACGCACTCTTGATCCCTGCATTTTGAGCCTTACTCACTCCTGATCCCTGCATTCTGAGCATAACATACTCCTTAATCCTGCATTCTGAGCGTAACCTACTCTTGAACCCTGCATTCTGAGCGCAACACATTCCTGAACCCTGCATTCTGATCAAAATGCACTCCCAAACCCTGCACTCTCTTGTAATACTTTTTTTTTATGTCCACTGCGTTTGCAATCTACATTTGAAGTTAACCATGTATCATCACCCACAGTAGATCACAAAGACAGTGCTTTTTGAACATGGAGCAGGAAACATGCCTTTCGGGCATCGCGTTCTAGTGTGAATTGGCCCTAAAACAGGACACTGTGCACGTGAATGGGGAGCAGGTGTGTTAAATTTGGTGTTATCGCTCTCACTCTCTCATACTGGTCACTGGAAGTTCAACATGGCACCTCATGGCAAAGAACTCTCTGAAGATTTGAAAAAAAGAATTGTTGCTCTACATAAAGATGGCCTAGGCTATAAGAAAATTGCCAAGACCCTGAAACTGAGCTGCAGCACAGTGGCCAAGACCATACAGTGGTTTAACAGGACAGTTTGCACTCAGAACAGGCCTCGTCATGGTTGATCAAAGAAGTTGAGTGAACATGCTCAGCATCATATCCTGAGAATGTCTTTGGGAAATAGACGTATGAGTGCTGCCAGCATTGCTGCAGAGGGGTCAGCCTGTCAGTGCTCAGACCATACGCTGCACGCTGCACGCTGCATCAAATTGGTCTGCATGGTTATCGTCCCAGAAGGAAGCCTCTTCTAAAGATGATGCACAAGAAAGCCTGCAAACAGTTTGCTGAAGACAAGCAGACTAAGAACATGGAATACTGGAACCATGTCCTGTGGTCTGATGAGACCAATATAAACTTATTTGGTTCAGATGGTGTCAAGCTTATGTGGCCCGCAACCAGGTGAGGAGTACAAAGACAAGTGTGTCTTGCCTACAGTCAAGCATGGTAGTGGGAGTGTCATGGTCTGGGGCTGCATGAGTGCTGCCGACACTGGGAAGCTACAGTTTATTGAGGGAACCATGAATGCCAACATGTACTGTGACATACTGATGCAAAGCATGATCCCCTCCCTTCGGAGACTGGGCCACAGGGCAGTATTCCCACATAACAACCCCAAGCACACCTCCAAGATGACCACTGCCTTGCTAAAGAAGCTGAGGGTAAAGGTGATGGATTGGTCAAGCATGTCTCCAGACCTAAACCCTATTGAGCATCTGTGGGGCATCCTCAAATGGAAGGTGGAGGAGCACAAGGTCTCTAACATTCACCAACTCTGTGATGTCGTCATGGAGGAATGGAAGAGGACTCCAGTGGCAAACTGTGAAGCTCTGGTGAACTCCATGCCCAAGAGGGTTAAGGCAGTGCTGGAAAATAATGGTGGCTACACAAAATATTCACACTTTGGGCCCAATTTGGACATTTTCACATAGGGGTGTACTCACTTTTGTTGCCAGCGGTTTAGAGATTAATGGCTGTGTGTTGAGTTATTTGGAGGGGACAGCAAATGTACACTGTTATATAAGCTGTACACTTACTACTTTACATTGTAGCAAAGCGTCATTTCTTCAGTGTTGTCCCATGAAAGGATATAATAAAATATTTACAAAAATGTGAGGGGTGTACTCACTTTTGTGAGATACCGTACATTAAGACAATTATTCATATTATGCTGATCACACCCACCATTATAAGTAGATCACTTTTGAATAAAGTGTCTTCCAAAATAAAATTGTCAGTTAAAAAATGTACACCTCTAACACAAAAGTAAAGATTTTAAATAGTAAAATTAACTTTTTTGCCTGATAAGTAAAATAATATACATTAGACGAAGGAGCTAAATTATTTAGTGTGAATTATTATAGTTTACATGCAGCTCATGCATAATGCTACAAACCTATACTTGACAAGATACCAAAGGAATATGAAGCACTGCAACTGGACTGGAAGCACTCTATCAACACAAAAAGCAGACAGTCCATCGTTATGTGTGAGTGGAATATTTAATGTTCAACCTTCCCTGAAAAATATCTGGTCATGCTAATTTTTTTTTTTTTTTGCTTAGTGGCAAAAAATGTCAAAGTTATTCCAGCTGATAGTTGTCATGGAAACCATGACATCACCTGAGACATAGTGATACATAAAAATTCAAATGACTAGGGACTGGTTGCTAGGAGATCTGTACTAAGGAAATCATTGGGCAGACTGCCAAGGGAATAAAGTCTACATGAAACACGCAGCATGTTCGTGTTGTACGAAAAAAAAAAAAAATGAAGATTACCTCACGACTCATGTTACATGGAAAAAAAATATTCTTACAACTGTTTAAGGAATCACTGTAGTACTTTGTTTTTTTTTGTGCTGCGCTCAGTACTTCCAGCACAGCAACACATTAAAATGACAACTACAACAAAAACAGGAAAGTACATGACAGTGTGATTTGTGTATTTCCACAACATTTTAAAATGACATCCTACTCTTCAAATAGACCTCGGTTCTTCTTCTTTATTTACCCCGAAGGCTTCTTTTTTTTGGTTTTGAGCAGTGGATAGAAGAGTTTGCCTGGTGTAAAAAGTTATGATAAACCTGTGTACTTTACAGGTTCACCTTACTGTAGGCACCCTTAAAACCAAACTCCAGCTTAAAATAGAAGTATGGCCAAAGCTTTTTTGGTGATACTTCTCTCCTACTACTACCACACGGCTTGCTACACATGTTATCAGCTCTGATTTCTCCCCGGAAACCACCACGGACGATTCCAGCGTTCTGATAGGTGGTGAGATTGATAGAACGGAACAGAATGTGTTTCCATTATTGGATGCTCTTTTTAAACTTTTGTTTGTAAGTGCAATGTATTAAGGGAAGGGGGGTCTTATTTTAGACAATAAAAGCTTTACAGTTTTACACTATGAGGCTTCCCTCTTTTCCTTTATTTGTTTGAGTAACATGGAAAGCTTCCAGCTGATTGAAATCTGCAGAATTAGAGGAGACCCAGCGTCTGCATTCACAACAGAAGTTTTGCTCCTAATGCCGCGTACACAAGAGCGGACTTTGATGGACTAGGTCCGACGGTCTTTCCGACGGACTTTCGACAGAGTTCCGACGAACTTTTCGAATGAACGGACTTGGCCACACACAATCACACTCAATTCTGACAGATTTGAACGCGATGACATACGACCGGACTAGAATAAGGAAGTTCGTAGCCAGTAGCCAATAGCTGCCCTAGCGTCGTTGTTTGTCCGTCGGGCTAGTACACAGACGAGCAGATTTTTCGATAGGAACTGGGTCCAGCGGAGTTCCGGCGGGAAAATTTAAAACATGTTCTATTTATAAAGTCTGTCAGATTTTTCGACAGCAAAAGTCCGATGGAGCCCACACACGATCGAATTGTCCTGTCGAAAAGTCCTCTCGTGTGTAGGCGGCATAAGGGTTGAACGGAGGTTCGTCTAGCAGTGATCACTGCCATCCCATACATATTAAGAGGCTTCTATTGATCTACATTTTGGTGAGTGCAATTCCTATAGTGAGTACAGGCACCAGGTCTAGTGATTATTGAATGTCCAAACAGCTGATGAAGCATTTATGAACATTTACTAGATTTACAAGATTGCTTATGAACTTTGCTTCTATTTTGATTTAAATATTGATTCTTTGTTTATTCATTTAAGTGTTTAGCGCTGCTGAAGACAGATAAACTACTATTCCGCTTTTCAGAATTTTAGTTTTGATTGCTTCCTTTTAGAATAGCAAATTAATAGTCACTATTATCTTCCTTATTCTCCTCCTGGCCAATCAGGACCCACTTCCTGTTCGGCTGGGAGGAGAAGCCCTGGCTCTTTCCAGATCCTCCTAGAGCAAAAAGCAGCAGCCCTTTGTGTCATCTTCCTCCACGTCATCTTCCTCCTCACGGTAAGACCTCTAAACCCCTGCCTTCCCGTCCATCTCCCGCGGGGTGTCATCAGTGCGAGTGAGGGTGGCAGGTTTGTTTTCCGCCCTCCCAAATATTAAGCACCAGCCGCCACTGCTCTGTAAGGGTCCTAACAATATTATCAGAATCCACTCAGCTGCCTGACTGACAGCAGGCTTCGGGTCTCAGCGCACGACTGAGCTGGAGGGGCAGAGCAGTGACAGTCACTGCTGCACTCCACGAAAATTGAGAAGTGAGCAATCAGCGTTCATGTGATTGCTGAGTTTTCAGGCCTATGCCCTGTACACACGAGCAGAAATTCTGCCAGCAAAAGTCAAATGAGAGCTTGTGGTCCGAAAATACGACCGTGTTCATGCTCCATCGGACTTTTGCTGGTGGAATTCCAGCCAGCAAAAGATTGAGAGCATGTTCTCAATTTTTCGGTCGGAAAAAGTTCAGATCGAAAATTCCGATTGTCTGTACCAATTCCGACGCACAAAATTCCTACGCATGCTCGGAAACAATTCGACGCATGCCCAGAAGCATTGAACTTCATTGATATTGACTACATTGACTCGGATCGTCATAGTGTTGTACTTCACATCGTTCTTGACGGTCGAAAGTTCAGCGAACTTTTGTGTGACCGTGCGTATGCAAGACAAGCTTGAGCGGAATTCCGTCGGAAAAACAATCCAAGATTTTTCTGACGCGGCATTAGAGCTGATAGGGGACTGATGCTGCAGCATAGAGGTGAGTAAAGATGTGTAGTGCTACCCCCCCCTCCCGCAGGAGCTGCTGGTGAAAGGAATGCCCCACCCTGCACAGCCTAGCACACCCCATCTTCACAGCACACTTGATGTAAGAAACAGTCCAGTGCTTTGTTTTGTATTTTTATAGGGGGTTTAACTTGGATAGGGAGAAAGGTAATATGGGATACCCACTTAACTGTAGTAGATCTTTTCAGGGACAAACTTCCTCTGTACAGCTATTTACACGTCTCAACTTCCTCCAGCACAACTCTTGCCTGAAGCACTACAACTCCCAGAACCAGCTGGCACTGTTGGATAGGTAGCAATTGCCCTTTACAGGCAGGGACTGCAGGCCCCTTGTTTGTGTAGCAATGTCCTAGTACCCAGCAGGGGCGGCCTGTCCATTAGGGGCACACGGGCACCGCCCCCCCTGTCCATCACCGCCTCCCCTATCCATGTGTCCGGGCCCCTTTCAGGACACATGGATTGCAATGTGGAGAGGCTGTGTTTTTGAAGCACGGATTAGAGCCAGATGCTCTAATAGGCTTCACTATAGCCCAGTTAGCAAGCAATTGTACTGCAAGTTTGAAAATGACTTGCTAAGCTCTTGCTAGACTTACCAGGCTTCATAAGTTTGTCTGCATTGCATGACTCCAGATCAACTTTCTTTGCAAACATTCTGCAAGTCTGCTGCAAGTTTTGGTTCAGTTATGTTGTGTAATAGTTATCCCACCACAAGGGTCACTGTGGGTGAATTGTACATCATTGCTCCCTGCTGTGTGTAAGGTTTTTCTTTAATTGGTTCCAGGGCGTGGTGTGCAGAGAGGTGAGTGGTATCCATAAGATCTGATATGGAGTTCAGAGAGGTAGAAATTAAGTGACTAACCCTAATATCCCATTGATGGAGCACAATTGTTTATATGCTAGCAGCTCACCCTAAACAAAGGCCATAACAAGTCTAGTGGCTCTTTTAGGAGAAGAGAGAGGAGTGGAATGTGATTTTCCATAAAGGATCCGTATATTAAAGCCTTGTCAGACAAGCTATGGATTTCGATGCAGGTGAGGAGAGGAAAGTGGACTGCAATTAAGGATTTTTATACCAAAGTGCCACTAGACCTGTTGTGGTCTTTGTTTAACCACTTCCCGACCGCCTTATGCATATATACTGCGGCAGAAGGGCACGTACAGGCAGAAGCACGTACCTGTACGTTGCCCTTTAAGAGGCGGGTTGCGGGCACATGCCCGCCGGGAGCTCCGTGAGTAGGATCGCGGGTCCCACGTACTCAATGTCCACAGGGATACCTGCGATCGTCTCACTGAGAGGAAGAACGGGGAAATGCTAATGTAAACAAGCATTTCCCCGTTCTGCCTAGTGACACTGTCACTGACCACCGCTCCCTGTAATCAGCAGCGGTGATCAGTGATGTGTCACACACAGCCCCTCCCCTTCACAGTTAGAATCACTCCCTAGGACACACTTAACCCCTACAGTGCCACCTAGTGGTTAACCCTTTCACTGCCAGTCACATTTACACAGTAACCAATGCATTTTTAATTGCACTGATCGCTATATAAATGTGAATGGTCCCAAAATCGCGCCAAAAGTGTCCGATCTGTCCACCATAATGTCGCAGTCACGATAAAAATCGCTGATCGCCGCCATTACTAATAAAAAAAAAATATTAATAAAAATTCCACAAAACTATACCCTATTTTGTAAAAGCTATAACTTCTGCTCAAACCAATCAATAAATGCTTATTGCAATTTTTTTTACCAAAAATATGTAGAAGAATACATATTGGCCTAAACTGAGGAAAAAAATGTTTTTATATATTTATTGGGGATATTTATTATAGCAAAATTGTCGCTATTTTTTGTTTATAGCGCAAAAAAATAAAAACCGCAGAGGTGATCAAATACCCCCAAAAGAAAGCTCTATTTGTGGGAAAAACAAATAAAGCGATGCAGTGCCGAATCGCAAAAAGTGCTCTGGTCTTTGGCCAGCCAAATGGTTCGGGGTTTAAGTGGTTAAGATGAGCTGCTAGGGTACACCTGGATGGTGGGAACAATTGGGTTCACAACTTTCAAGAACTGTTTTTTGAGCATGTGATCTTCACATCTCATCACGTTTTGATGCACATGTGAAATACATTCAATCCAACAATCATTTATAGTGATAATGGAAATAAATTAAAACCGCGCTAATAAAGCATAAATCCACCTTAAAAAGGGGGGGAGACAAAAAAACAGGCAGCCGCTCAAAGTGGGATACACACACCAAACATAAGCAGATAAAAAAGGAAGCAGCGCCAGAACAGACAAAAAATTACTATATAACAGACAGAGATAATTCCAAAAAATCACTGTGTCCAGTCCTAGGTTTTAAAGTCCAAATACAGCTGGAATGTTATGAGCACAAAAAACAGCTAAGGTAGATAGAGCACAAGTTGGAGAGAATGTCCACATCAAGGATAATCACAAAATCAGCACCGCAGTGAGGTAATGTATTAGGTGACATAGGATCCCTCCACCAGTAATGCTATGCTCTTACCAGAAGGCTGAGCATATAAAGCTCTGTAGAAATGGCTATGGATATCCTGGCGATGAAATCCTGCGATCACCCAATGAATAATATAAATCTGGCGTCCCTTATTCCTCCCGGTACTCCAGTCATACACTCAGCAGTGCATTATAGTGTAAAAGAAGAGAAGGGGTACCCATAGCGTAAAACAGTATTATATATTTATTTTAAAAGCAAAAGATAAACTCACATTCAAATTCAGATTGGAGCATAAAAACACATCCGCCGGCCGGTCGGATCCTGTAGCCCGTCCTCCTGAGCGTGGTGGCGTCACTGCGCGCCTTCCCAGACTAGTTTCGGTACAATTACCGTCATCAATGGGGAACGGGCGACGCAGCGACGCACCACCATTATATAACCAAGCCTCATTCTGGAATGCGGTCATGTGACTCAAACTCAAACCGCCATTTTAGAAATGGGCATTCACACTAATCTCTATGGGCAGATGTCTGTGAGGACCACCATCAAATATAGAGTCAGAACGAATCCATAAATCGATTTTCGTAATATCAATGAAGGGACTTAGATACAAATTATAAAAATATAAGAATAAATACTACGTCAAAACAATATTATATTGAAATGTGTATTTAACGGGGGATAATCAGTCTTATAAATAAATATATTAAGACCGAAAATGTCTCCCCCTATCTGTGATCTAGTGCTATTGTTAATGTGCACAGATAAAAAACTCCCAAATACAACCATATAAGTGACCCAAGGTGATATGAGTGATATATTAATGTAAACATGGGAAATTAATCCCATACAGACAATAAAAAATATAAAAAATATATAAAAAATATTAGAAAAAAATATATAAAAATATATAAGAAATATAAGTATAATATAACCCTATATGTGACCAAAGGTGATATAAGTGATGGCTAATGTAAACATGGGAAATTAATCCCATAAAACATAAAATATAAAATTATAAGCAAATGAACATTTATAGAACTTGATGTAATACAAATATTATATAGTGATGTGATAAAAGTATAATATAAATTAAATTGAGTACAAACCACTAAAAAGTGAATTTCAAAAGGGAAGTGTCATAGTGAGATGACCACCTAAAGAATGTGTAATAGTGTACAATCAATAAGTTAAAATTTCATCCCAAAGCTCGTCGCACTTGTCCGCATCCCAGATTGGGCTATGGATGACAACAATAATACACAATAATAAAACCATATATTAAAATCTTATATTTAAAAACAAGTGGGGACCTTCAAGAATTATCTATAAAAGCATTGACATCAGTGTCAATGTTCAACCCGAAGGGGGTGTAGCATTTGAGCCTATGTATCCACCCCATTTCTGATCTAGAGATCTCCCTAACCAAGGAACCACCCCTCCAGTGTGGCTTGAAATTATCGATCCCTAAAAATAGCGTGTTCCTAGGGTTTTTTTTGTGGTGAAGTAGGTAGTGTTTCGAAACAGAATGTTTCGGAAACCCAGTAAGGATATTGGTTATATGCTCATTTAGGCGTACCTGCAGGGGCCGTTTGGTACGTCCCACATATTGCAGGCCGCAAGGACACTGCAACATGTAGACCACCCCCGTAGTGGCACAAGTAATGAAAGGTTTGATGGTATGTGTGGCCCCTGTAGCGGTACACCTAAAGGTCGTGGTGCGTCTGCCTGGCGCAGTATTCAATGAGCAAACACGACATTTCCCACATTTATAATACCCCGTTAATTGATCAAAAAATCCTCTTGTTGATATAGGGGGGTTAATAACATTTGGGGCAATTTTGTGTCTTAGGGATGGCACCCCTCTAAAGACAACCCTAGGTCTCTCTGGAACCACTTCTCTAAGAACAGAATCATTAGAGACTATGTGCCAGTGTTTGTTGACCAGCTTCTTTATATTGTTATGCTGCACGGAATAGGTGGTCAGGAAGGGAACTCCACCCTGGAAGTCATTCCGTGTACGGGGACCCTTCTCTAATAGAAGACTATCCCTTTCCAAATTTTCCACGGAATTCAGGGTTTCGACAAGAAATTCTTCGCCGTACCCTTTTTCCAAGAATCTTTGTGTTAGGACTTTGGCCTGATCTTGGAATACAGCAGGATCAGAACAGTTGCGCCTCAGCCGTAAATACTGGCTTTTAGGCACAGACTTGAGCCACGGAGCGTGGTGACAGCTATCAATAGGTATAAAAGAATTTCTATCCGTGGCTTTAAAGTAGGTCGCAGTGACAATTTGGTCATCCTGTATCCTGATGTTAAGGTCTAAAAAATGTATGAGAGTCTGACTCTTCTCGTACTTCAATTCGATGCCCCTCGAATTTTGGTTCAAAGACTCCATGAAAGAGTCAAGATCACCGGAGTCACCATCCCATAGGAGGAGGATGTCATCAATATACCTAGCCCAGAAGGTCAATTGAGGCACATTCTGGGCATAGATGACATCCTCCTCCCACCTGGCCATAAATAAATTGGCCAGACTAGGGGCATATTTATAGTGATAAACCCTGTGTCATTGCATAAAATAATTAATCTATCATACAAAAATTATTTGTTTCTATGAAAACAAACAATTAATGTGCAAATGCTGTTAAAAAAAAAAACACACACACTAAACCAAAATTACAGTAATATGTGATACTTCGTGAAACATTGATAAAGTTCACTAATTCAAGAAGCTAAACATCAAAAAGACAAATATCCCTAATTTAAAAAAAAAAAAAAAAAAATACAATTATATGCAATAATATGTGAAACAGTGATAAAATAGCTTGAATCAAAAGCAGGTATTTATCTGATTTTACATAAAAAACTGAAAAATAAGTCCCAAATAATGAAGTGCATGTGCATCAAAACGTGATGAGATGTGAAGATCACATGCTCAAAAAACAGTTCTTGAAAGTTGTGAACCCAATTGTTCCCACCATCCAGGTGTACCCTAGCAGCTCATCTTAACCACTTAAACCCCGAACCATTTGGCTTTTGGGGGTATTTGATCACCTCTGCGGTTTTTATTTTTTTGCGCTATAAACAAAAAATAGCGACAATTTTGCTATAATAAATATCCCCAATAAATATATAAAAACATTTTTTTTCCTCAGTTTAGGCCAATATGTATTCTTCTACATATTTTTGGTAAAAAAATTGCAATAAGCGTTTATTGATTGGTTTGAGCAGAAGTTATAGCTTTTACAAAATAGGGTATAGTTTTGTGGAATTTTTATTAATATTTTTTTTTTATTAGTAATGGCGGCGATCAGCGATTTTTATCGTGACTGCGACATTATGGTGGACAAATCGGACACTTTTGGCGCGATTTTGGGACCATTCACATTTATATAGCGATCAGTGCAATTAAAAATGCATTGGTTACTGTGTAAATGTGACTGGCAGTGAAAGGGTTAACCACTAGGTGGCACTGTAGGGGTTAAGTGTGTCCTAGGGAGTGATTCTAACTGTGGGGGGAGGGGCTGTGTGTGACACATCACTGATCACCGCTGCTGATTACAGGGAGCGGTGGTCAGTGACAGTGTCACTAGGCAGAACGGGGAAATGCTTGTTTACATTAGCATTTCCCCGTTCTTCCTCTCAGTGAGACGATCGCGGGTATCCCTGTGGACATTGAGTACGTGGGACCCGCGATCCTACTCACGGAGCTCCCGGCGGGCGTGTGCCCACAACCCGCCTCTTAAAGGGCAACGTACAGGTACGTGCTTCTGCCTGTACGTGCCCTTCTGCCGCAGTATATATGCACGAGGCGGTCGGGAAGCGGTTAAACAAAGACCACAACAGGTCTAGTGGCACTTTGGTATAAAAATCCTTAATGGCAGTCCACTTTCCTCTCCTCACCTGCATCGAAATCCACAGCGTGTCTGACAAGGCTTTAATATACGGATCCTTTATGGAAAATCACATTCCACTCCTCTCTCTTCTCCTAAAAGAGCCACTAGACCTGTTATGGCCTTTGTTTAGGGTGAGCTGCTAGCATATAAACAATTGTGCTCCATCAATGAGATATTAGGGTTAGTCACTCCTTAATTTCTACCTCTCTGAACTCCATATCAGATCTTATGGATACCACTCACCTCTCTGCACACCACGCCCTGGCACCAATTAAAGAAAAACCTTACACACAGCAGGGAGCAATGATGTACAATTCACCCACAGTGACCCTTGTGGTGGGATAACTATTACACAACATAACTGAACCAAAACTTGCAGCAGACTTGCAGAATGTTTGCAAAGAAAG
The DNA here is from genome assembly GCA_028564925.1 of Lithobates sylvaticus. Lineage (NCBI taxonomy): Eukaryota > Metazoa > Chordata > Amphibia > Anura > Ranidae > Lithobates > Lithobates sylvaticus. The sequence goes on from CM053030.1 coordinate 437,926,627, forward strand.
TTGATCTGGAGTCATGCAATGCAGACAAACTTATGAAGCCTGGTAAGTCTAGCAAGAGCTTAGCAAGTCATTTTCAAACTTGCAGTACAATTGCTTGCTAACTGGGCTATAGTGAAGCCTATTAGAGCCTCTGGCTCTAATCCGTGCTTCAAAAACACAGCCTCTCCACATTGCAATCCATGTGTCCTGAAAGGGGCCCGGACACATGGATAGGGGAGGCGGTGATGGACAGGGGGGGCGGTGCCCGTGTGCCCCTAATGGACAGGCCTCCCCTGCTGGGTACTAGGACATTGCTACACAAACAAGGGGCCTGCAGTCCCTGCCTGTAAAGGGCAATTGCTACCTATCCAACAGTGCCAGCTGGTTCTGGGAGTTGTAGTGCTTCAGGCAAGAGTTGTGCTGGAGGAAGTTGAGACGTGTAAATAGCTGTACAGAGGAAGTTTGTCCCTGAAAAGATCTACTACAGTTAAGTGGGTATCCCATATTACCTTTCTCCCTATCCAAGTTAAACCCCCTATAAAAATACAAAACAAAGCACTGGACTGTTTCTTGCATCAAGTGTGCTGTGAAGATGGGGTGTGCTAGGCTGTGCAGGGTGGGGCATCCCTTTCACCAGCAGCTCCTGCGGGGGGGGGGGGGGGGGTAGCACTACACATCTTTACTCACCTCTATGCTGCAGCATTAGTCCCCTATCAGCTCTAATGCCGCGTCAGAAAAATCTTGGATTGTTTTTCCGACGGAATTCCACTCAAGCTTGTCTTGCATACGCACGGTCATACAAAAGTTTGCTGAACTTTCGACCGTCAAGAACGATGTGAAGTACAACACTATGACGATCCGAGTCAATGTAGTCAATATCAATAAAGGGTTCAATGCTTCTGGGCATGCGTCGAATTGTTTCCGAGCATGCGTAGGAATTTTGTGCGTCGGAATTGGTACAGACAATCGGAATCTTCGATCTGAACTTTTTCCGACCGAAAAATTGAGAACATGCTCTCAATCTTTTGCTGGCTGGAATTCCACCAGCAAAAGTCCGATGGAGCATGAACACGGTCGTATTTTCGGACCACAAGCTCTCATTTGACTTTTGCTGGCAGAATTTCTGCTCGTGTGTACAGGGCATAGGCCTGAAAACTCAGCAGTCGCATGAACGCTGATTGCTCACTTCTCAATTTTCGTGGAGTGCAGCAGTGACTGTCACTGCTCTCGGCTCTGCCCCTCCAGCTCAGTCGTGCGCTGAGACCCGAAGCCTGCTGTCAGTCAGGCAGCTGAGTGGATTCTGATAATATTGTTAGGACCCTTACAGAGCAGTGGCGGCTGGTGCTTAATGTTTGGGAGGGCGGAAAACAAACCTGCCACCCTCACTCGCACTGATGACACCCCGCGGGAGATGGACGGGAAGGCAGGGGTTTAGAGGTCTTACTGTGAGGAGGAAGATGACGTGGAGGAAGATGACACAAAGGGCTGCTGCTTTTTGCTCTAGGAGGATCTGGAAAGAGCCAGGGCTTCTCCTCCCAGCCGAACAGGAAGTGGGTCCTGATTGGCCAGGAGGAGAATAAGGAAGATAATAGTGACTATTAATTTGCTATTCTAAAAGGAAGCGATCAAAACTAAAATTCTGAAAAGCGGAATAGTAGTTTATCTGTCTTCAGCAGCGCTAAACACTTAAATGAATAAACAAAGAATCAATATTTAAATCAAAATAGAAGCAAAGTTCATAAGCAATCTTGTAAATCTAGTAAATGTTCATAAATGCTTCATCAGCTGTTTGGACATTCAATAATCACTAGACCTGGTGCCTGTACTCACTATAGGAATTGCACTCACCAAAATGTAGATCAATAGAAGCCTCTTAATATGTATGGGATGGCAGTGATCACTGCTAGACGAACCTCCGTTCAACCCTTATGCCGCGTACACACGAGAGGACTTTTCGACAGGACAATTCGATCGTGTGTGGGCTCCATCAGACTTTTGCTGTCGAAAAATCCGACAGACTTTAGAAATAGAACATGTTTTAAATTTTCCCGCCGGAACTCCGCTGGACCCAGTTCCTATCGAAAAATCTGCTCGTCTGTGTACTAGTCCGACGGACAAACAACGACGCTAGGGCAGCTATTGGCTACTGGCTACGAACTTCCTTATTCTAGTCCGGTCGTATGTCATCGCGTTCAAATCTGTCAGAATTGAGTGTGATTGTGTGTGGCCAAGTCCGTTCATTCGAAAAGTTCGTTGGAACTCTGTCGAAAGTCCGTCGGAAAGACCGTCGGAAAGACCGTCGGACCTAGTCCATCAAAGTCCGCTCTTGTGTACGCGGCATTAGGAGCAAAACTTCTGTTGTGAATGCAGACGCTGGGTCTCCTCTAAACCAATAAAACAGCGCTGGCAAACTAAAAAAATTTAAAAAGCTGACAAAAAACAAAATAATAAATGATCCCACAAAATTGACAAACATCAATAATGTGTGTGAAGTGGTTACATGTCTGACACAAACCAATCCCATAAAAAATAAACTAGCATCAAATAATATGTGTGATAAATTATTACATAAGTGACATGATTGAATAATAACCATAAAATTATTTCATAGATACCAAAATTGAATAAGTGATCAATGTGGTAAGAAAAAATATAAATAAAAAAAAAAAAAAAAAAGGAATGTGAGTAAGTCCAGTTATTGTCCCAAAAAACCAAGAACCAAAATAAATGTACATATGAGCTCCTTCTTGGAATAGACTCACTGGGCTAGCAGACAGACAGAGCAGCAAAGCAGAGGGCAGATATGCAGACAAACTGTGGTTCGGCAAGTAGGCACAAAAGCAGAGCTGAATAAACAAGCCAGTGGGATGAGAGGATCCAGGGAGCGATGCATGCACACAAGGCACAGTGATGTTCTTGGAGATATTGTACCGATAATAGAAGAGAGCAAATTTTAAAGTGTTGTAGAAGGATTTTTAAAATGCGCGCTCTGCGCTACTTACAGGATGCATAAAGGAAGGCAAACTTCTCAGATACTTCCGCGGTTGCAGCTGGTTTAGCGTGCGCTCCACGGGAACAGGAAGTGGCGTCAGTGGTTAGATCCTTGGCCGGAAATTACGTCGACGCGTTTCGCCCCTCCTCCAGGGCGTCATCAAAAGACATCACTTCCGGCCAAAGGGATGTGATATTTATACTAGATGGAGAGCAGAAAACCCCTCCTTTTAACAGGTGTAGCTAGATGGAGAGCAGAAAACCCCTCCTTTTAACAGGTGGAGCTAAACGCCAAAACATGATCAGAGGGGATAAGATCACTTATTGTCCTGCATGATCATCATATGAGTTTGCATAAAGCCTTTAATAAGCTGGCGATAAAAAAAGGGGGGGTAAACCCCGACAATTACAATGTACAGTAAAAACAAATAACACATAGTGTATACAATATACAATATGCCGTAAATAAGCAAAATTGTTAAAAAATATATATATAAAATTTAATTAGAATTACATATATATAAGAACATAATCCCAGGATTAGGAATTTGAACTTGCAGTATAATATATTATCCCTTAAAAACTTATTTTAAAATGAAAATTGAAATTAAAGTAAATTGATTTGTCCCAAAAGTTTGGAAATCCCTCTCCCGGACATTAACTGAAAAAATAATTAAAAATAAATAATATAAAAAAATAAATAAATATAAAAATAAAATAAAATTAAAATTAAAATAAAATTAAAATTAAAAAAAAAAAATAAAATAAAAATGAAATGAAAATAAAAAATAAAATGAAATTAAAAAAAAAAAAAAATTTAAATAAAATTAAAATTAAAATAGAAATAGAAATGAAAATAAAATTAAAATGAAAAAGAAAGTAAAAAATAATAATAAGAAAAATAATAAAAATTAAAATATAAAAATAAAAAAAAATAAAAATAAAAAATAAATATATAAAAAAAAAAATATATAAAATAAAAAATAAAAAACAAAACAAAACTGAAATGCCCAGAAATAGGGAGGGACCAAACTACCAGTTGGACAAAAAGCAATTTAAATCCAAATCAATATTGATACCCAAAGGACTTAAAGTCCGCAGTCTATGGATCCATTGTGTCTCATTCAGGGAAATTGAACGTTTTAGGTTAGAACCTCTCCAGTGCTGTTCCACCTTGTCAATTCCACAGAACGTCAAGACACTAGGATCTCGATCATGGAACATTCTGAAATGGTTGAAGAGGCTGTGGTGTTTGTATCCTTTCCTAATTCTGTTAACATGCTCCCTCAACCTCACCCCCAGTGGTCTAGTGGTTCTCCCCACATATTGGAGCCCACAGGGGCCGGCAAGCAAATATGTCACGTGCGTGGTCCCACACGTGATAAACTTTTTGATCTCATAAGACTTTCCAGTAGAAAAAGAGCTAAACTGCATGATTTTTCTTTTCCTGAATTTTGATGTTCTACACATCATGCATCTCCCACAGCTGTAAAAACCTGTCTGGTCCAAAAAGGTGAACAATTTTTTTGGGGGGTTCACAACATTATGTGCCAATTGCAGTCTCAGGGTGGGAGGCTTGGTGTAAATAAAATTAGGCCGACTGGGTAATACCGATTTTAGCTCTTTGTCTTCCATTAAAAGAGGCCAGTGTTTTTTTATAATTTTCTCAAATTCTTTATACTGGCGATTATATCCAGTTAAAAAAGCTGTGCCAAAATCTTGTTGCTTTTTAGGTTTCTTCCTAAATAAATCATCTCTATTCATTTCTCCAATATCCTCTTTAATCCGCTTGAGATCTTCCAGATTGTATCCTTTATCTTGAAACCGCTCTAGGATCAGGTTCGCCTGTGAGTTGTAATCTTCTTTCTTGTTACAATTTCTCCTGACCCTGAGCATTTGGCTTTTAGGAATTCCGCCTAGCCACCTGGGATGGTGGCAACTGGTAAGTGGAATGTATCCATTCCTATCTACATCTTTAAAAAATGTGCGTGTGAACAATTTATTTCCTTCCTTAAAGATTGTCAGATCCAAGAAATTTATCTCCTTGTCACTAAAAACTTCTGAGAAGGAAATGCCAAACGGATTATTACTCATTCCATCCAGGAAAAATTTAAAAGATTCTTGCGATCCTGCCCAAATAACTATGATGTCATCTATATATCGTTTATATAGTTTCAGCTGTGGGATGTTTAGACTATAAATGGCCTCCTTTTCCCAGAAGCTCATGAAAAGATTGGCAACCGATGGGGCATATTTAGCCCCCATCGCGACGCCCTTCTTTTGTCTAAAAAATTCTTTTTCATGCCAGAAAAAATTATGACTCATAGCCAGATCTAAGGTTTGCAGAATGAATGTTTTTTGTTTTTCTTTAATATTAAGATTTCCCAATGCCCAATCAACGGCCTGTAGGGCATGGGCTTGCTGGATATTGGTGTAAAGAGAATTTACGTCTATACTTGCTAGAATACAGTTCTCATCCACGGTCATTGGCCTAATAAGCTCTATTAAATCCTTGCTATCCTTGAGATATGCAGGGCATTGGGTGGTGAGTGGCTGTAAAAAATAATCCAAATATTCACCAATTCTGGAGAACAAAGATTCAATTCCACTTATTATTGGTCGCCCAGGCGGCTTCAGTGGATTTTTATGTAATTTTGGTAGCTGATATATCACTGGAACTCTAGGAGCATCTGGGATCAAATATCGTGCTTCTTTTTTCTTCAAGATGCCATCAGTTGTTGCTTTCTTTATTAATTTCTTCAGTTTATCTTTAAACTTCTTAGTGGGGTTTCCTTTTAGTTTTTCGTAGGTATCTTGGTCTCCAACCAATCTATTGAGCTCATCTAGGTAATCATTTTTGTTGAGTATTACTACTCCACCGCCCTTGTCGGCTGACCTAATTACTATGTTCTTGTTCTTTTCCAATAGCTCCAACCCATTTTCCAGATCTTTTTTCCGCCTATTAGATCGTAAGGTGAGCTTCTCTAAGTCCTGTTCGACCAACGACTTGAAAGCTCCCACAAAATGATTATTGGAAATTTGGGGATTGAAGGTGGAATTATTTTTCAAAGAACTGTGTAAATAGACCTCAGAACATGGTTCTACTGGTGGCTTGTTTTTGGCATAAAATGTTTTAATATTGATTTTCCTAATAAATTTTTGAAAATCAATAAAAACATCGAATTTGTTCAAATTCCTATCCATAGCAAATTTTAGACCGAGGTCTAAAACTTTTAATTCATCTTTCGTGAAGGTGGCATCACTGAGATTAAAAATTCCTTCCATTAGGTTTCTCTTTTTCGCTTGCTTTTTACCTCCTCTGCATCCTCTAATTCTTCTATTCTTCCTTCTTCTCCTAACATCTGGGGGGCCATAGGGTGCCAGGGGATCCATTCCTCCTCCTTCCTGTTCGGTTGGCTGGGATTGTGCTTCCCCCGACCTCTGGGTGTCCCACCACCCCTCCCCCTCTGCGAAGGTGGTCCTCCAGATCCTCTCCTCTGAAAATCCCCTCTTGTGTTATTGGGGTACCATCCTCGTCCCCTATTTGGTAGTGGCCCATAGCCGGGTTGATTTGTAGGCCAGGGCTGACCACCATAATTACCTCCTCCTCTATGGTCATGTCCTCTCCAATTGGAGGGAGGAAAATAGTTAGATTGTCCCTGGGGCCAAAATTGGCCACTGGAGTTACTTCCTCTAGTGTCATGGCCTCTCTGGCCATGAGATCCTCTGTTGGATGTATAACCATATTCATACACCAGGGGTTCATATCGATTGTGGGTGGAAACTCCATATTGGGGTGTCATAGAAACATGATGGTCCCTATATTGGTGACTGCCTCTCTCATCATCTCTAGAGGAACCATCATATCTTCTCACCGGAGTTTTTGGGATTCTAGTATTATCCAGCATTTGTTCTGGGATTGCTGCTGGATTTCTAGCAGAATTACTAGATCCTTCAGCCACCTCTTGCCATTTGTAGACCTTATGAGTTTTGTAGTCATTGGAATCCCTCAGAAACTTTTTGATTTTTTTCTTTTGGGTATCTTTGTCTACTTTGTCTGCAAAATCTTGCAGCTGTTTTAATCTTTCTTTATGTTCTCCTGATGCAATTGAAGGGCCCAATTTAGATTTAATTGTCTTGATGTTATTTTCAATCAATAGCAATTTTTTCTCCTTTCTGGCAATTAACATACCTAAAAGTTTCCTCTCACTATGGTTGAAAAAGGAGAACCATTCACTCTCTAGGTCTTTATCCACCAGACCGTCATTGGGAGTAATATCCCATCTTAAACATCTAGGGGTGATTTTATCTTTTACATATTTATTCAGGGTAAATATGTCCCACCAAGTTCTAATTTGTTTGTCAAGAGCATTTTTTAAGTGCTTGAAATCTTGGTTAATATCTATAGATTCATTATTTTGTGAGAAAAAATCATCTGCATTCAAGTTTCTACTATTAGTGAAAGTGAAAATTTCCATAGCTGCCAAATACACTCCCAAAAAAAGGGAAAATAATATATAAACAAAGAAACGGCGCTGGAATAGACGTGTGCAATATTGAACGAGAAAAAGAAAACACAAAAAAATGTGCAGCTGCTGATAAGAAAGTGCTATAACCTTCAAAAAATGCTCAAACCAATAAAACAGCGCTGGCAAACAAAAATTGTGACAAAATAATAAATGATCCCACAAAATTGACAAACATCAATAATGTGTGTGAAGTGGTTACATGTCTGACACAAACCAATCCCATAAAAAATAAACTAGCATCAAATAATATGTGTGATAAATTATTACATAAGTGACATGATTGAATAATAACCATAAAATTATTTAATAGATACCAAAATTGAATAAGTGATCAATGTGGTAAGAAAATATATATAAAAAAAAAAAAAAAAAAAAAATATAATGTGAGTAAGTCCAGTTATTGTCCCAAAAAAACAAGAACAAAATCCCATAAAATAAAAAATAACTGACTAGCATCAAATAATATGTGTGAAGTAAATTATTAAACAAGCCAGTGGGATGAGAGGATCCAGGGAGCGATGCATTGAATAGCGATCAATGTACAGAGAAAATTTTATGAGAAGGATTTTTAAAATGCTCCTCCTTTTAACAGGTCTAAACGCTACTTAAATGCATAAAGGATAAGATCACTTCTCAGATACTTCCGCTGCATTGCAGCTGGCTTATTGGCGTGCGCTCCACGGGATAGGAAGTGGCTCAGTTAGATAAGCTGGCGATAAAATTAAGGACGGGGTCGCCCAGACAATTACAGACAGCAAACAAAGAACACACCAATGTGATATTCATGGAAGCAGAAAATTTTTAAAAAATATATGGAGATATAAAAACCCCTCCTTTTAACAGTGGAGCTACGCCAAAACATGATCAGAGGGGAAGATCATAATTGTCCCATGATCATATATGATAGTTTGCATAAACTTTAATAAGCTGCTCTCTCCATCTAGTATAAAAATATTTTTTTTTATTTTTATATATTTGTCTTATCCCACATCACTTATTCAATTAAATTGGTATCTATGAAATAATTTTATGGTTATTATTCAATCATGTCACTTATGTAACAATTTATCACACATATTATTTGATGCTAGTATATTTTTTATGGGATTGGTTTGTGTCAGACATGTAACCACTTCACACACATTATTGATGTTTGTCAATTTTGTGGGATCATTTATTATTTTGTCACAATTTTTGTTTGCCAGCGCTGTTTTATTGGTTTGAGCATTTTTTGAAGGTTATAGCACTTTCTTATGTGCAGCTGCACATTTTTTGTGTTTTCTTTTTCTCGTTCAATATTGCACACGTCTATTCCAGCGCCGTTTCTTTGTTTATATATTATTTTCCCTTTTTTTGGGAGTGTATTTGGCAGCTATGGAAATTTTCACTTTCACTAATAGTAGAAACTTGAATGCAGATGATTTTTTCTCACAAAATAATGAATCTATAGATATTAACCAAGATTTCAAGCACTTAAAAAATGCTCTTGACAAACAAATTAGAACTTGGTGGGACATATTTACCCTGAATAAATATGTAAAAGATAAAATCACCCCTAGATGTTTAAGATGGGATATTACTGACAATGACGGTCTGGTGGATAAAGACCTAGAGAGCGAATGGTTCTCCTTTTTCAACCATAGTGAGAGGAAACTTTTAGGTATGTTAATTGCCAGAAAGGAGAAAAAATTGCTATTGATTGAAAATAACATCAAGACAATTAAATCTAAATTGGGCCCTTCAATTGCATCAGGAGAACATAAAAGAAAGATTAAAACAGCTGCAAGATTTTGCAGACAAAGTAGACAAAGATACCCAAAAGAAAAAAATCAAAAAGTTTCTGAGGGATTCCAATGACTACAAAACTCATAAGGTCTACAAATGGCAAGAGGTGGCTGAAGGATCTAGTAATTCTGCTAGAAATCCAGCAGCAATCCCAGAACAAATGCTGGATAATACTAGAATCCCCAAAACTCCGGTGAGAAGATATGATGGTTCCTCTAGAGATGATGAGAGAGGCAGTCACCAATATAGGGACCATCATGTTTCTATGACACCCCAATATGGAGTTTCCACCCACAATCGATATGAACCCCTGGTGTATGAATATGGTTATACATCCAACAGAGGATCTCATGGCCAGAGAGGCCATGACACTAGAGGAAGTAACTCCAGTGGCCAATTTTGGCCCCAGGGACAATCTAACTATTTTCCTCCCTCCAATTGGAGAGGACATGACCATAGAGGAGGAGGTAATTATGGTGGTCAGCCCTGGCCTACAAATCAACCCGGCTATGGGCCACCACCAAATAGGGGACGAGGATGGTACCCCAATAACACAAGAGGGGATTTTCAGAGGAGAGGATCTGGAGGACCACCTTCGCAGAGGGGGAGGGGTGGTGGGACACCCAGAGGTCGGGGGAAGCACAATCCCAGCCAACCGAACAGGAAGGAGGAGGAATGGATCCCCTGGCACCCTATGGCCCCCCAGATGTTAGGAGAAGAAGGAAGAATAGAAGAATTAGAGGATGCAGAGGAGGTAAAAAGCAAGCGAAAAAGAGAAAACTAATGGAAGGAATTTTTAATCTCAGTGATGCCACCTTCACGAAAGATGAATTAAAAGTTTTAGACCTCGGTCTAAAATTTGCTATGGATAGGAATTTGAACAAATTCGATGTTTTTATCGATTTTCAAAAATTTATTAGGAAAATCAATATTAAAAAATTTTATGCCAAAAACAAGCCACCAGTAGAACCATGTTCTGAGGTCTATTTACACAGTTCTTTGAAAAATAATTCCACCTTCAATCCCCAAATTTCCAATAATCCTTTTGTGGGAGCTTTCAAGTCGTTGGTCGAACAGGACTTAGAGAAGCTCACCTTACGATCTAATAGGCGGAAAAAAGATCTGGAAAATGGGTTGGAGCTATTGGAAAAGAACAAGAACATAGTAATTAGGTCAGCCGACAAGGGCGGTGGAGTAGTAATACTCAACAAAAATGATTACCTAGATGAGCTCAATAGATTGGTTGGAGACCAAGATACCTACGAAAAACTAAAAGGAAACCCCACTAAGAAGTTTAAAGATAAACTGAAGAAACTAATAAAGAAAGCAACAACTGATGGCATCTTGAAGAAAAAAGAAGCACGATATTTGATCCCAGATGCTCCTAGAGTTCCAGTGATATATCAGCTACCAAAATTACATAAAAATCCACTGAAGCCGCCTGGGCGACCAATAATAAGTGGAATTGAATCTTTGTTCTCCAGAATTGGTGAATATTTGGATTATTTTTTACAGCCACTCACCACCCAATGCCCTGCATATCTCAAGGATAGCAAGGATTTAATAGAGCTTATTAGGCCAATGACCGTGGATGAGAACTGTATTCTAGCAAGTATAGACGTAAATTCTCTTTACACCAATATCCAGCAAGCCCATGCCCTACAGGCCGTTGATTGGGCATTGGGAAATCTTAATATTAAAGAAAAACAAAAAACATTCATTCTGCAAACCTTAGATCTGGCTATGAGTCATAATTTTTTCTGGCATGAAAAAGAATTTTTTAGACAAAAGAAGGGCGTCGCGATGGGGGCTAAATATGCCCCATCGGTTGCCAATCTTTTCATGAGCTTCTGGGAAAAGGAGGCCATTTATAGTCTAAACATCCCACAGCTGAAACTATATAAACGATATATAGATGACATCATAGTTATTTGGGCAGGATCGCAAGAATCTTTTAAATTTTTCCTGGATGGAATGAGTAATAATCCGTTTGGCATTTCCTTCTCAGAAGTTTTTAGTGACAAGGAGATAAATTTCTTGGATCTGACAATCTTTAAGGAAGGAAATAAATTGTTCACACGCACATTTTTTAAAGATGTAGATAGGAATGGATACATTCCACTTACCAGTTGCCACCATCCCAGGTGGCTAGGCGGAATTCCTAAAAGCCAAATGCTCAGGGTCAGGAGAAATTGTAACAAGAAAGAAGATTACAACTCACAGGCGAACCTGATCCTAGAGCGGTTTCAAGATAAAGGATACAATCTGGAAGATCTCAAGCGGATTAAAGAGGATATTGGAGAAATGAATAGAGATGATTTATTTAGGAAGAAACCTAAAAAGCAACAAGATTTTGGCACAGCTTTTTTAACTGGATATAATCGCCAGTATAAAGAATTTGAGAAAATTATAAAAAAACACTGGCCTCTTTTAATGGAAGACAAAGAGCTAAAATCGGTATTACCCAGTCGGCCTAATTTTATTTACACCAAGCCTCCCACCCTGAGACTGCAATTGGCACATAATGTTGTGAACCCCCCAAAAAAATTGTTCACCTTTTTGGACCAGACAGGTTTTTACAGCTGTGGGAGATGCATGATGTGTAGAATATCAAAATTCAGGAAAAGAAAAATCATGCAGTTTAGCTCTTTTTCTACTGGAAAGTCTTATGAGATCAAAAAGTTTATCACGTGTGGGACCACGCACGTGACATATTTGCTTGCCTGCCCCTGTGGGCTCCAATATGTGGGGAGAACCACTAGACCACTGGGGGTGAGGTTGAGGGAGCATGTTAACAGAATTAGGAAAGGATACAAACACCACAGCCTCTCCATCCATTTCAGAATGTTCCATGATCGAGATCCTAGTGTCTTGATGTTCTGTGGAATTGACAAGGTGGAACAGCACTGGAGAGGTTCTAACCTAAAACGTTCAATTTCCCAGAACGAGACACAATGGATCCATAGACTGCGGACTTTAAGTCCTTTGGGTATCAATATTGATTTGGATTTAAATTGCTTTTTGTCCAACTGGTAGTTTGGTCCCTCCCTATTTCTGGGCATTTCAGTTTTTTTTTGTTTTTTTTTTTTTTTTTTTTTGTATTTATTTTTATTTATTTTTTTATTTTTTTTTTTATTTTTTATTTTTATATTTTATTTATTTTATTTATTTTTCTTATTATTATTTTTTACTTTTTTTTTCATTTTAATTTTATTTTATTTCTATTTCTATTTTTATTTTAATTTTATTTTAATTTTTATATTTTTTTTAATTTAATTTTATTTTTATTTTCATTTTTTTTTATTTTATTTTTTAAATTTTTTTAATTTTATTTTATTTTTTTATTTTATTTATATATTTTTTTATATTATTTATTTTTAATTATTTTTTCAGTTAATGTCCGGGAGAGGGATTTCCAAACTTTTGGGACAAATCAATTTACTTTAATTTCAATTTTCATTTTAAAATAAGTTTTTAAGGGATAATATATTATACTGCAAGTTCAAATTCCTAATCCTGGGATTATGTTCTTATATATATGTAATTCTAATTAAATTTTATATATATATATTTTTTAACAATTTTGCTTATTTACGGCATATTGTATATTGTATACACTATGTGTTATTTGTTTTTACTGTACATTGTAATTGTTGGGGTTTACCCCCCCCTTTTTTTATCGCCAGCTTATTAAAGGCTTTATGCAAACTCATATGATGATCATGCAGGACAATAAGTGATCTTATCCCCTCTGATCATGTTTTGGCGTTTAGCTCCACCTGTTAAAAGGAGGGGTTTTCTGCTCTCCATCTAGCTACACCTGTTAAAAGGAGGGGTTTTCTGCTCTCCATCTAGTATAAATATCACATCCCTTTGGCCGGAAGTGATGTCTTTTGATGACGCCCTGGGGGAGGGGCGAAAGGCGTCGACGTAATTTCCGGCCAAGGATCTAACCACTGACGCCACTTCCTGTTCCCGTGGAGCGCACGCTAAACCAGCTGCAACCGCGGAAGTATCTGAGAAGTTTGCCTTCCTTTATGCATCCTGTAAGTAGCGCAGAGCGCGCATTTTAAAAATCCTTCTACAACACTTTAAAATTTGCTCTCTTCGATTATCGGTACAATATCTCCAAGAACATCACTGTGCCTTGTGTGCATGCATCGCTCCCTGGATCCTCTCATCCCACTGGCTTGTTTATTCAGCTCTGCTTTTGTGCCTACTTGCCGAACCACAGTTTGTCTGCATATCTGCCCTCTGCTTTGCTGCTCTGTCTGTCTGCTAGCCCGGTGAGTCTATTCCAAGAAGGAGCTCATATGTACATTTATTTTGGTTCTTGTTTTTTTGGGACAATAACTGGACTTACTCACATTCTTTTTTTTTTTTATTTATATATTTTTTTACCACATTGATCACTTATTCAATTTTGGTATCTATGAAATAATTTTATGGTTATTATTCAATCATGTCACTTATGTAATAATTTATCACACATATTATTTGATACTAGTATATTTTTTATGGGATTGGTTTGTGTCAGACATGTAACCACTTCACACACATTATTGATGTTTGTCAATTTTGTGGGATCATTTATTATTTTGTCACAATTTTTGTTTGCCAGCGCTGTTTTATTGGTTTGAGCATTTTTTGAAGGTTATAGCACTTTCTTATCAGCAGCTGCACATTTTTTGTGTTTTCTTTTTCTCGTTCAATATTGCACACGTCTATTCCAGCGCCGTTTCTTTGTTTATATAGTTGTAAGAATATTTTTTTTCCATGTAACATGAGTCGTGAGGTAATCTTCATTTTTTTTTTTTTTCGTACAACACGAACATGCTGCGTGTTTCATGTAGACTTTATTCCCTTGGCAGTCTGCCCAATGATTTCCTTAGTACAGATCTCCTAGCAACCAGTCCCTAGTCATTTGAATTTTTATGTATCACTATGTCTCAGGTGATGTCATGGTTTCCATGACAACTATCAGCTGGAATAACTTTGACATTTTTTGCCACTAAGCAAAAAAAAAATAAAAAATTAGCATGACCAGATATTTTTCTGGGAAGGTTGAACATTAAATATTCCACTCACACATAACGATGGACTGTCTGCTTTTCGTGTTGATAGAGTGCTTCCAGTCCAGTTGCAGTGCTTCATATTCCTTTGGTATCTTGTCAAGTATAGGTTTGTAGCATTATGCATGAGCTGCATGTAAACTATAATAATTCACACTAAATAATT
>CM053030.1:437941629-437959563 GCA_028564925.1 Lithobates sylvaticus
GGCGGAGGAGGCTGGAGGGGAGGGAGAGAGAAGGACCAAAGGCACAGGGGAGGAGGCTGAGGGCGGAGGGAGGACTGGCAGTTAGCAGAAGAAGGCAGGGGTCGGCGGGCAGACCTGTTCCCAGGCTACCTGTCACCTACATGCAGGTAGCCTGCGATTGACAGATTGCCGACCCGGTCTAGGGGTTGTTTTTTTTTTTTTCCAATAATTTTCATTGAAGAAGTTTAGACAAACAATAAGGTACAAATTTGTACAAGTGAATATCAAGCAACAGTGTTACATTGAGAAATAACAAAACCATCTTATTCTGATCATACCACAACTAAGCAATATTAAAGTGTCAGTCCTCAACCAACTTTGCCATGAAGGGTAGAATAAAGGTGTACAGAAAGCACAGGGAGAAGAGGTTGGGGTTGTTCATATAAGGTAGGTATTGTAGAGGTTATACTTGCACATGCTGTAATGCATAACTACTATGCATGTACTGCTCTTGAGGAAAAAAAACTATGAAAATAGATTCTGTAAAACTAAACAAAGTTTCCATAAGGAGTTAAAACGAAAGCTAGACAAAAGAAAAGAAAGGAAAAGGAAATGGAGAGAAGTGAAGAGAAAAGATATACAGCCAAACACCACTTCCCATATTGCCGACCACCCCGACACCCAACCCATCAAGGAGATTGGAGGTATCTAATCCAGGGGTTCCAAACCTCTTCAAAGCAAAGTGGTTTGTCCCCGAGGATACTAGCCAATTTTTCCCTAATCATGATCCAAGAGATTATATTTTTGACTAACATGGGGATTTTCATGCTCACGATATGGTCATTTTAGCGGCTAGAAAAACAAAAAAAGCAAGGGTTCTTGAACATTCAGGCAGGTCCACCAAATATGGAGCATATTGCCATCCTGTCCGCATCCCCTGAAACAAAGGGGTTGGGGTAAATCTTAGCTAACCGTGGCAAAACAAGATACCATTCAGACAACATACTTTATAATTTGCCTCCAGAAGTATTGAGGATCCCCTTGTGCACCATGGTCGACCAATGGAACAAAAAGTCCTCCTCTATAGTCTCCCCCAAGTCTGACTACCAAGCTAATTGGTAAGAGAGTTGAGTACCCTGGTCCGCGAACAGAGTGTATAGCTCCAAAATACTGCCACGTGTCCCCAGACCCCTCAAATGCCTATTTTCATAAAAGGTCCTGGTGGAGATAGCCACCTGATTCCAGCACAGCATCTGTAAATAGTGATCTGACAAAGGCAGAATGTTTCCGAGGGGGGCATTTGTAAGGTCTCCAGAACGTAAGAGGGCTTTCTGATCCCTTTTTGGTCTATAATATGTCAGTGCATACTTGTGGTAAAGGGTTTCTGGTTACTTTAGGAGGTCATACCTGGCCAGTGTTTGCCTAGATCAGGGCTCTCCAAAGTATGGCCTTCCAGCTGTTATGGAACTACACGTCCCATGAGGCATTGTAAACTCTGACATTCACAGACATGACTAGACATGATGGGAATTGTAGTTTCTGAACAACTGGAGGGCCATAGTTTGCAGACCCCTGGCCTAGAGGCAATGCAGTGTCAACATCAGCTACCTGCTAACCACTTCAGCTCTGATACCAGCATGCACTGGCACTTAGCAGGCAGAAGAAAATGAAGGAGGGAAATCCTACAGGCAGGCAGCCAAAAAAATTAAGCGTAGAGTCCTTCAGCCATAGGCTGCCCACCATTCATTGAATCAGGGCTGTTCAAAAAAAAAAAAATGGCAGGCAAACTTAAAAGAAGAGGTAGAAGTGCATGCAACCAACACACACTGTCTACCAAGTGGGTCGTAAACACATTGGGGTATGAAAATATTGGTGTAGAGTAGTGTAAAGTCACAAGTGGTTACCTAGCGTAATAGAAGTTTTATAGCAGCGACAACTGTCGATAGCATGTACCTGTTATCGGTGGAACGCCCTCTAGCACATGTTGTCGGCACTTCTTTTCGCCAGCAGCCTATACACAGCACCTGGGCATGGGAAAGCATCCGAAATTTTATGTCAAAAGACTTTTCAGCATGTAAATGTTAATGTGCATAAGGCCTTAAAAGGACTGTTGGGTCTTTGAACACAGGGGGTACACAAAAACTTGTAGCCCACCTCACTATAATCCACAATAATTTAGTGCTGTGTTGCACTTTTGATAATGAGGTGTCTGACACATAAAAAAACTACACTTACTGGACCTTCAACACACAAGCTGACTTAAGTTCAAAAGCCAGGCATTGCAATATAGGTACAAAAAATTATTGTTAGTATAAAGATTGCTAATCCACATAGACTTCAATGGGATTTACAAATTTTCTGAAACCCCTGTGAAAATAACCACCCATCCATACTCTTGTGTTACTGCATTGGAGAAGGGGACTAATGCCGCATACACGTGACTGGACTTTTCGAGAGCAAAGGTCCGATGGAACGAATCCGCCGGACAATTCGATCGTGTGTGGGCTTCATCGGACCTTTGCTGTCCAAAAATCAGACGGACTTTAGAAATAGAAGATGTTTCAAATTTTTCCGCCGGAAATCTGCCATATCCAGTTCCTATCGCGAAATCCGCTCGTCTGTATGCTAGTCCGACGGACGAAAACCGACGCTAGGGCAGCTATTGGCTGCTGGCTATGAACTTCGTTATTCTAGTCTGGTCGTACGTCATCACGCTCAATTCCGTCGGACTTTGGTGTGATTCTGTGTGTCCAAGTCCGTACGTTCGAAAGTCCGTCGGAAGTCCGCCGAAAGTCCGGAACCTTCGGAACCTTTGCTGTTGAAAAGTACGGTCGTGTGTACGCGGCATAAGTGATTTGTATAGTAGACAGAGTAAGTTGGGAGCTATTTATTTTATATCTGTGCGGGCTCCTGACTTTAGTGACACTTCTGCAATCTAATCTATCAGTTTATCTGAGGATTGATTCTTTTCAATACACATTATAAAATGCTTACAGGTAATATTTTTGCTTGTTTGTGCCAAATGATTAATATTTCAGAAATGCATCCAGATTTTTCCAGTTTGAATTCAGCTCATTATTTAACAGATTTTGTAAGGGCTGCAGGTGTTCTCAGGTGGGGGAATAGCAGCCAAACCACTGCTTTCCTTCTTTCCCTTGGGATGTAGCCTTTTCTCTATTATGTTTGGAGTCAGCAGCTATTTTCAAATCCTTTTTGGCAAACTTCACTGTGGCTGTAAAGGTAAAAGAGCAGTATATATACAGTTAGGTCCATATATATTTTTTTTTTTTTTAAATCAAAGATGTTTTTTATTGAACAAATACAAAACCAAAGAAATACAGAATGAACATTAAGTACAATTTTTTCAGCACCAAACTCAGACAGGTTCATAGTTACAGATCCGAAGGGTACATTCATTTCTGTAGGAAGGCTCATCAATAATTCCGCTTCGTTATTCCCCCATCTCCCATACTCATACATTGGTTGGTACAAAACACCTTCTATCATCATCTCTGGGCGGTCCCAGCCCGTACACATCCAGTAATTATTTCCCAAGCGGCCCTCTGGCCCACCTATTCTTTCTACAGTAATCGGTCCAATATCAAGTCAATCGGTGACAGTCCTGGTGTGTCCAACCAGGGAGCCCATAGACTCTCGTATTTCTCTGGGCAACCCCTGTGTTGAAAGATATATTTCTCCATCCTAATAGTATCCCCCATTTGTTTTATCCATTCTCCCAGCGCCGGGGGCTCTGAGTCCTTCCAGTGCCTGAGAATCATTTTTCGTGCCTGAAACAAGGCCCTGGCGACCGCCTGCCTGTTCTTAGGTGTCATAGGTATGTCGTCTAGTATCCCGAGTATACAGGGTTTAGGGTCAATTGGTATGTTAAGGCGGTATGCTCCATTAATCGTGGCTACCACTCCTGTCCAGAACAAGTGAAGCTTGGGGCATCTCCATAGTAGATGGATCAGGTCCCCATGATCCCTTGCACATCTAGGGCATTTATCATCCTGTCGTATCCCCATCCTGTGAAGTCTAGCGGGCGTAAGGTGAACTCTGAGTAACAAGTAAAGTTGGGACAGTCTCTGAGCCACATTGAGCGAACATAATTGGACCGCCTGGAGAGCCTCCTCCCATTGCTCACTTTCAAACGTGCCCACGTCCTCCTCCCATTTCGCATAAGCTGTCTGTGGGAACCCCTCAAGGTGAGTGTGTAAAATCAGCGAGTAAATCCTTGATATGAACCCCCGAAACTGCACAACATCCCCCATCATTCTGAAAATGGGGGTCGGTGAAAGAGTCCACAGTGCACCACCGAACTGTGTCCGCACCGCATGCTGTAATTGTAAGTAGTAGAAAAGCATCGTCTGAGGGAGCTGAAACCTCTCCCTCAGTGCCACAAATGGTATCAGGCTGCCCGCCTCAAAAATATGTCTCAGGTGTGTAACTCCGTGTCTCTTCCACCATTCCCCAGAGTCCAGTGTGAGCAATTCCTCAAAATATTTATTGTCCCATATTGGGCTGTATTCAAGGTCCATATATATTTGGAGGCACAATTTTCATACTTTTGGCTCTGTATAAAATGAAACAATCCAAATGAATTTGAAGTGCAGACGTTCAGCTTTAATTCAAGAGGTTGAATATAAATATCAAGTACATATTTTAGGAACTGCAACCATTTGTATACACAGTCCCCCCATTTTCAGGGGCTCAAATGTGATTGGACAAATCAATATTATCATAAATAAAATGTTAATTTTTAATATTTTGTTGAGAATCCTTTACTGGCAACGACTGCCTGAAGTCTGGAACCCATAGACATTACCAAAGACTGGGTTTCCTCCTTTCTGATGCTTTGCCAGGCTCTAACTGCAGCTTCATTCAGTTGTTCTTTGTTTGTGGGTCTGCCTTGAGTTTTGCCTTCAGCGAGTGAAATGCATGCTCAATTGGGTTGAGATCAGGTTATTGACTCGGCCATTGCAGAATATTCCACTTCTTTTCCTTCAAAAGCTCCTGGGCTGCTTTTGCAGTGTGTTTTGGATCATTGTCCATCTGTGCTGTGAAGCGCTGTCCAATCAACTTTGCTGCATTTGGCTGAATCTGGGCTGACAGTATATATCTAAACACTGCAGAATTCATTCATCCAGCTGCTTCTGTCACATCATCCAATAAACATCAATGACCCAGTGGCATCACACTGCCTCCTCCATGTTTTACAGATGACATTGTGTGCTTTGAATCATGAACTGTTCCAAGCCTTCTCCACACTTTTTTTCTTCCTGTCATTCTGGTACAGACTAATCTAGTTTCATCCGTCCAAAGAATGCTTTTTCAGAACTGGTCTGGCTTTTTTAGATTAGGTTTTTTGGTAAAGTCTAATTTGGCTTTTCTATTCTTCAGGCTTATGAATGGTTTTCACCTTGTGTTGAACCCTCTGTGAAGTCTTCTCTTGATTGTAGATTTTGACAATGCTATGCCCACCTCCTGGAGAGTGTTCTTCGCTGGATGTTGTGAAGAGGTTTTTCTTTACCATAGAAAGGGTCCTGTGATAATCCACCACTATTGTCTTCCATGGATGTCCAGGCCCTTTTATGTTGCACCAGTGTGTTCTTCTTTCCTCAGAATGTACCAAACTGTTGATATGGCCACTCCTAAGATCCATCCCCATGTAACCCAGTATCCAAAATAAAAAAAACAACATACTTCAAATAGCAAAAGAAATTTATTGCATAACATATGCAAACAAAAGAGCACTTAAAAATGTTTTAAATGTGACTGACCCAATCAGTTAATATAAACTAACATGTGCAGAATATAAAGTGCACAAAATATAGCAACACGACTTTGGTAACAAAATATTCTATTTTTAAAGGGGTTGTATATCCTCAATTACAACTTGTACCTACAGGTAAGCCTAGATTAAGGCTTACCTGTAGGTACAAGAAATATCTCCTAAACCTGCATGGTTTAGGAGATATTTGCACAGAATAATTTACAACGTTGTCTACGAGGCATGCGCGCCGTAGACAACGGTGCATTTACAGGGTTAATCCCCATTCAGAACTGCGGCTCGCCGCAGTTGAAGTGTCCCGCGCGCATGCGCGGATCGACGTCTTCGCTGCTCTGGCCAATCACAGCGCCGCAGCAGCGCTGTGATTGGCCGGAGCGGCGATACCTGGAAGAGAGATGGCTGCGGCTGGAGGGGGAGAAGAGGACGGCGTCGGGGGCCCCGATCTAAGGTAAGTGATGCATAATGAGCTAGTATGCTAGTCATACTAGCTCATTATGACTTTGTCTTGCAGGTAGTTTACAAAAAAAATTTATCAAAAACGGGTATACAACCGCTTTAATATAAAACAATCAAGTAGTAGAACATTTCAAGTATAATAAGAAAACTTTCAAGTATTAGTAGAAACCTCAAGTATTATCCAAAACATTCAACCTTTTTTATAAATTTTGTGATGCGTGAACCAGTGAAATTGCAGTGCTTGACCCGCATTGCATCGCTCTCGCATGCATCTCCAATAGAGCAAAGTGTGAAATCGGACAGGAATCTGATCGCATGGTTGAGAACACCCATGTGGTCAGATTCCAGTTCTGATCCCCAAAAAAAAAGCAAGGCAAATTTATCCATACAAACTGTAATAGAGAAATCTATTGTGCTTTCTACAAAAAATACAAACAATTGGCAAATTGCTTTCAACACCCACATGCATACTTGAGAACAAGAGAACATTTAGGGTGGCGATTGACCTGTGGCAAGCGTAGCACGCCGTGATGAAAAGTGGGTGTGGCTAAATTATGATGGCTTGGAGGGGATAATCTGGCATCCCCTGTGTGCCTCTACCACTACCCCCTTTAGCTGCAGAGGCAGCACCTGGGGGTGTAAACATACTGTATCCACAATGCTTTGCTTCACAGCTGCAGCATTAATTATACCCTCTGTTGAACGTCACCCATTTAAGTGAATGGCGCTGCTCTGCAAGTACCCCACAACTGTGTGCAATGCACACGGTTGCAGCATGCTAATGCAAGGTTGAAGTGGTTAAAGCAGGTGGTGAAGCGGCAATACAACACCTCTTTATCACCTGCCAAATGCTTTCTGAAAAGCAATCCGAATGCCGATCACTCTTCAGAGACCAAAGTGTGAACAAACCCTTAATTATCTATTTTATATATATATATATATATATATTTATATATATATATATATATATATATATATATATAATTTTTTTCTTTGTTTTACAGTTTTTAGAATTGTATTTTTTTTTTTAACCACTTCCCGCCCGCTATATAGCAAAATGACGTGCGCAAAGTGGTTAAGTTATCCTGACTGAACATATAAAGTCCAGCAGGATAAGCCACAATCGCACGACCGCAGGGGCGCACAACACAACGATCGTTGGTGAGGTGTGTCAGTCTGACACAATGCATCACCGATCTCAGTAAAGAGCCTCTGATGTAGGCTCTTAACCATGTGATCAGCTGTGTCCAATCACAGCTGATCACAGTGTAAACAGGAATAACCGTGTATCGGTTTTCCTCCACTCGCACTGACAGACGTGAGTAGAGAAAAGTCGATCGGCTGCTCTCCTGACGGGGGGCTCTGCGCTGATTTATTATCAGTGCAGCCCCCTGAAGATGCCCACCTGTGCCCCTCAGAAATTCCCACCAGGGATGCCCACCCAGGACCACCAGGTATGCCCATCCATGACCACCAGGGTTTCCAATCAGTGCCCATTAGAGGTGCCAATCAGTGCCCAATACAGGTGCCAATCAGTGCCCATTAGTAATGCCTGCCAGTGCCTCCTCAGAGCCATCTATCAGTGCCTATCAGTGCGCATCAGTGCTGCATATTAGGGCCTCATCATCAGTGCCTATCAGTGCAACCTCATCAGGGCCCATCAGTGGCGCCTTATCAGTGCCCATCAGTGCAGCCTCATCAGTGCCCATAAGTGAAGGAGAAAACTTACTTATTTACAAAATTTTATAACAGAAACCAAGAAAAACTTACATTTTTTTTAATTTTCAATGTTTTTTTATTTGTTTACCAAAAAATAAAACCCCCAGTGGTGATCAAATACCACCAAAAGAAAGCTCTATTTGTGGGAACAAAATGATAAGAGCACAGGGGGGACCAAGGAGAGGACAGGTGGGACCAGAGAACACCAGGGTGTTGGAGAAGGGAGGTGGGGTGGGAGAGAGCAGAGAAGTTGCTGGTGAAGATCACAGAGGGGCCAGGAGTGAGTTGAGGGACCTGCATGCAGCAGAAGAAAACTGGAGAGGAGGGGCAGCATATAGAGGAACCGATGCCCTTGATGTTTTTCTTGCAGACGCTGAATGCCCGCATTTCCTCCTTTCATTCCTGTGGGCATTCAGTGGCTGCAAGAAGAACATGGAGGGTATCGGTTCCTCTATACGCCGCCTCTCCTATCCAGGTTTAGAGAGGAGCCGCATGGGGCTGGGTCGCAATGGCGACCAGCAGTGGCGGAATTACCAGGGTCGCACCAGTCGCACTTGCGACTGGGCCCTGGAGTTCTGCCCATGTGGGGGGGGCCCAGCAACCCCGGATGTGGCTCCGGGGGTTGCTGGCTGCAGTTATGAGCAGAGAGCGTCTATTACACTCTCTGTCAAACTGCTTGGACCCCGCACTGACAGCCCCCCCCTCCTCGCACGGACGTCGAAGAGGAAAGAGATACAGAGAGCAGGATCTTCTCCTCCCACCCCCCTCGTGTGTATCCCCGTGGCCCCGCCCACATTCCATTCCTTGGCAGCTCCATGCTTCGCAAAGGGAAACTCCAGCAGCCTGCAGGTAGATAGTGGAGGAAAGGCCAGCTTGTACTATAGATTCTGCAACCCTCCACAGAGGATCCACAGCTCTCCAGGTCAGCCAATCGTTTTGCTTCCTAATTAAACTTCTCAGTGAAAAGAAAGCAGCACACAGGTGGGTCAGTCATTAATGGGACTGAGTGTGTTGTCCCCTCCAGAGCCCCTCAACCAACACAGCAGCCCACTGGGGTTTCCCTAGTGTGGTACACTACAAGGCCCAGCATGCTCTGTCAGCCTATGGCTACTTTCAGACTGGGGCAAGCATCGGCAGTAAAGCGGCGCTATTTTTAGTGGCGCTTTACCGTCGTTTTAGTGGCACTATTCGGCTGGTAGCGGGGCGGTTTTGACCCCTGCTAGCGGCCAGAAAAGGGTTAAACACGCCCGCAAAGCGCCACTGCAGCAGCGGTTTGGCGGCGCTGCCCCATTGTTTTCAATGGGCAGGGGCGATTTAGGAGCGGTGTATACAGCACTGCAAAGATGCAGGACTTTTTTTTACCGTCCTGCAAGCGCACCACTCCATTGTGAAAGCCCTCTGGCTTTCAGACTGGAGAGACAGGAGAGGCTCTATACAGGCGCTATTTAAAGTGCTGTATCGCCTGTAAAGTTCCTCAGTGTGAAAGTAGCCTTAGTGTATGTATAGCACAGGCTAGCTGACCAATCCAGAGCCCAAGCCTCCATCTATGGTAAGGGAAGTGTCCCCCCCACCCTTCCTCTCTTATCTCGCCAGCCTCTTATGTAAGGGAGAGCTCTGTGGACTGTAATGTAAAGGGGGACTCTGATGTACGTGGGGGGCTTTGGTGAGCAGAGACCCCCTTACATCAGGATTCCCAGAGCACCTCTTACATCAGTTTCCCTGATTCCCAGAGCTCCCCCTTAGGGCCCTTTCACATGGGCGGACTCTGCCAAGCAAATCCACCTGCTCAGTGGGGGATCTCTCTGCTGATCCCCACTGAGCAGGCAGATGACATGTCCATGTCTGCTCCACTTGTGCAGAGTGGACACAGACTGCTGTTATCTATGGACCGGTCTTGACTGTCATTCAATCCGCTAGAGGGATGGGGAGTGGATCTTCATCCATCTGTTTTCATTGGAGCGGATGCAGGCAGGTGTAAATGGACACGTCTGTTTACATCCGCCTCCCCATACAAAACAATGGGTGGTCCGATCAGTTCAAATGTGTAAAATATGCCAGAAAGGGGCCCCCGCTGCAGGACCATAATCAAGGGCCCCGCGATGGGAGAAAAGGACACCAGGATCATTAGAAAGGGACCCGGGACCAGAGGTCTGGGGGCCCTTCATGGTTCCTTGCACCGGGGCCCTGAAGGTTCTATTTACGCCTCTGGCGACCAGTGTAGTTACACCGCTGCAGTGGACGAAAAAAAAAGTTCTGTCAGAATGAAGAAGCAATGAGGTATGAATGGAATGCTGGCAGGATTCTGTGGCTGTGACAGTTGCAGATGAGAGATGGGCCACTGATGAGAGGATTGCGTTAAGAAGACTAGTAGACAAGGTCGCTGCTCCCATTAGGCGAACTAGGCAGTCGCCTAGGGTTACTGCCACCGAGGGGCACAGCTGACCCTTGCCCAGACATGTGCGATTCGTTTCGTACGAATTCGTAATTCGTACGAATTTTTCGAAATTCGTACGAATTTACGAATCCGTTGTACGAATTTTTTTTGAATACGAATTCCGTACGGAATACGAAATTCCATTTACAAATTTCGTCGCCAAATGATTCAAATGAATTCGAATGAATTCGAATGACAAAGTGTCATTTTTGCAGGAAAAATTCCGTTTACGAATTTCAGCTCCAAATTATTCGAATCCAACTACCAATATCGAATTTCAACTAATTCGAACGAAATTATTATAGCAGATATAACGAATGAATTCGAATGAATTCAAATGATTCGAATGACAAAGTGTCATTTTTGCAGAAAAAAAAAAAAAAGCTATTTAAAATCACTTGCGGCTATTGCTGGCAAATGAATTGTCGGCTCCATAACACAGAGAACAGTCATTCATTGCTATAAAAAAAAAAAAGCGTAGGGGTCCCCCCAAATTCAATAACCAGGCCCTTCAGGTCTGGTATGGATATTAAGGGGGACCCCAGCCAAAAAAAAACAAAATGGCGTGGGGTCCCCCCCAAATATCCATACCAGACCCTTCAGGTCTGGGATGGATTTTAAGGGGAACACCGGCCAAAAAAAAAAAAATGGCGTGGGGGGGTCCCCCTCAAAATCCATACCAGACCCTTTATCCGAGCACGCAACCTGGCAGGCCGCAGGAAAAGAGGGGGCCCCCCCCCCTCCCGCCTGAACCGTACCAGGCCACATGCCCTCAACATTGGGAGGGTGCTTTGGGGTCCCCCCCAAAGCACCTTGTCCCATGTTGATGAGGACAAGGGCCTCATCCCCACAACCCTGGCCGGTGGTTGTGGGGGTCTGCGGGCGGGGGGCTTATCGGAATCTGGAAGCCCCCTTTAACAAGGGGACCCCCAGATCCCGGCCCCCCCTGTGTGAAATGGTAAGGGGGTACAAAAGTACCCCTACCATTTCACCAAAAAAGGTGACAAAAATGGTAAAAATGACAGGAGACGGTCTTTGACAATTCCTTTATTAAAATCTTCTTTCTTCATCCTTCGGTTTCTTCATCTTCTCCTTCCGTCATCTTCTTCCATCTTCTTCCATCTTCTTCTTCCTTCGATTCGCTTCTTCTTGCTCCGGTCTTCTCGTCCTTCTCGTCCGGCATCGGCGTCGGCGCTTGTTCTCGCGGGCCGCTCCTCGCAATGGGAGGCTCCCTCTCTGTGAGGCTTCGCTCCGGCTGACAGGTCTTTTATAACGGAGGGCACCTGGTAACCCCGCCCCCTCTGACGCACGGGGACGTCATGGGGACTTCCCTATGGCTTTCCCCATTACGTCAGAGGGGGCGGGGTTACCAGGTGCCCTCCTTTATAAAAGACCTGTCAGCCGGAGCGAAGCCTCACAGAGCGGGAGCCTCCCATTGTGAGGAGCGGCCTGCGAGAAGAGACGCCGATGCCGGACGAGAAGGACGAGAAGACCGGAGCAAGAAGAAGATGGAAGAAGATGGAAGAAGTTGACGGAAGGCTCAGACAATTGTTACTGTTAATTTAAAAGGCCAGTGTTTTCTTATTTTTTGAAATGAGGACCCATATGCCTTTTTTTGGGTTCCTGTCACTTATTTAGCCATAATTAGATTGGAACTAAGGATGCCTGCCTTGTTACCCTAAATAATGTCCTTAACCACTTACCTTACTTTTTTTTTTTTTTTACAGTATGCCCCAATGTTTTTCCCACATGTATTTATGATGTTTTTTTTTTTTTTAATCAGTTTTGACGAATTGCTGGGCTTAATCTCCCCTCGCTTGCAGCGTCAGAACACGAGCTTCCGAACAAGTATCCAGCCTGCTGAAAGATTATTGATCACATTACGGTAATTATCATCACTCATGTCATTTGTTATGCGTTATATTGACCATGTTTTTGTTTTTTTTTATGTTTTTTAACCTGGGTATTTGTCAAAACATGACCGCACAAAAAATGGAGGAATAATTATTTATTCACATATCATAAAATATGATAAAAATATAAACTTTACCCATGTATAAAACATAAATTAACTCTGCAATAACTTAATATCAAAAAACTAGCCTGTCAAGTAGGCCTCTTCCCTGTTCTATCAAAATGTGTCATGTTGGTCCTTAACCTTGAACAGACCTCATCACAGATTTTGATAGTTTTTTTGGAAAGGGGCGTCATAGGAGTATTCCGTAGCGGAAGCTGGGTCATCACTGGCAGTGTGGTGAGCAGGCCTAGCCTCCCCATGTTGACTTTGCCCATACATACCCTGAGTTTTGGGGGGGGGGGGGCCCTAATTGAAGGAAGTGGGGATGGGATGGGATAGGGAAGGTTACTGGGTGGCCCTTCATATCTGGAGATTGGCCTGTCATAACTTGAGGGATATGATGGGGGATTATAGGGATAAGGATGGTGTTGCTGCTCAGGGTAGTGCGGGTATCTTGGGTAGTGATGGGGAGGTCTTGGTTGGGGCATATTTGGGTATTTAAATGCAGCTTCCTCCTGTGGCTGGGAGAAGGAGTGCAGCATTTTTTCTATAGTTTTGCGCATTTCATAGTACCGCTCTGGGGGTATCTTTTTAATTAGGGGTACAAAACTGAGCGCCAGGATTGTATCGGGACATAAAAATGCATCCACCTTTCCTGTCATGTTTTTTAACATGTCTAATAAGCGCTCACTTAGGTCTGGTTGGGATATTGCTGGGCGCCTCCGTGGCACTCTGCCAGGCTGATCAATTCGTGCAGGAGCAGAGGATGGCCCAGGAACAGCCTCCTCTGCCCCTGAACATTCTTCTTCTGGCTGAGTTTCCCAGAGACTGGAAGAGGTTTGGATTAGTGCTAAATCCTCTGTGTCTTCTGGAATATCAATGGGTGCTTCCTCCTCTGTTTGTTGTTCTTGTTCTTCCTCCAAAACATCTTGCTCCTCCCAACGAGATTCTGTCCTGTTTTTTAGAGTAAAAATTTTAAAAATGATCTCGGCATATTGATGATTACCAGATTGTGCGTTACATAGATGATGTAAATGAAAACTTACTCCCTCATCTCCACTATGGGTTGTAGAAAATCCAAGTCCCTGGCATACATATAGGGTACCCTAGGCGCTGCCCCCGAGCCACTCCGTTTTTCTCTGAGGTGCCTCATGTATTTTCTGTAAGCATCACGCATGCTACGCCATCTTGTCTGTAAGTACCGCACTGAAAAATAAAGGACAACATAATGATTTTTTATTTTTTTTGTCATTTTAGGTACCTAGCAACAGGGAATTCCTTTGGAAGTTTGCACTATGAATTCAAGGTTGGAAAATCAACGATTTGTGGCATTGTTCATGATACCTGCCTAGTCATATGGGAAGAACTGAAGGACATTGTGATGAAGAAGCCCAAACCAGAAGAATGGCTGATGATAGCTGACCTATTCTGGGAGAGATGCAACTTCCCCAACTGTCTTGGAGCCATTGATGGCAAACATGTACGCATCCTCAGCTAGTGGGAGCCAATTTTTTAATTACAAAAAATATTTTTCGTTGGTATTAATGGCAGTGGCAGACGCAAATTATAAATTTATTTATGTTGATGTAGGTTCTTATGGCAGCAGCTCAGATTCTAGTGTATTCTCACATTCCTCATTTGGCCGCATGCTGCGTGACAATACACTAGACTTGCCCAAGAATTCTGCCCTGCCAGGCACTACAGAGCCTCTCCTCCCACATGTATTTGTGGGAGATGAAGCTTTCGCATTGTCACAGAACATGCTCAGGCCTTATTCAAGTCGCTCTCTGACAACTGAAAAAAAGAGTGTTCAATTATAGGCTGACTAGGGCACGCAGAGTAGTAGAATGTGCATTTGGAATTCTTTGCAATAAGTGGAGATTCCTGCATACCTCTATTAACCTCAGCAGTGGCGTACTAAGTGGGGGGCGGGGGGGCGGGCCACCCCGGGTGCCACACACTGGGGGGGTGTCAGGCCAGCGCCCTCCCCCTCCGACTGAAGAAGAGACAGCGCCGCGTGTTAGGCAGCGGCACCGCTCGCCTGAGGCAGTGGCATTGCGGGGGGTGCGAGTGGCAGTGACCCGGGACCCGGCGCAACTATCCCCTTCTCTCTTTGTGGTCGCACCGTCGCGGACGGTTCTGATCAGTCTCGGCAGCGCCGCGGCTGTCACAGCAGAGCAGAGTGAAGCCGCCCCCCCCTCCTCCTGCATGCACAGCACTGTGACTGTGTACACATAAAGGAGGGAGAGGCGGCTTCACTCTGCTCTGCTGTGACAGCCGCGGCGCTGCCGAGACTGTTTAGAACCGTTGTTGTGTGCCACAGAGAGGAGGGGATAGTTGCGCCGGGTCCCGGGTCACTGCCGAGTCGGAGCAGGAGGGAGTTTCACACAGGAGGAGGAGAACGTCGGGCACGGACTGCGCGCCCCCCCCAGTGATGTCACTGCGCTGCGGCTGGTCTATCTGCAATGTGCACACAGACACAGCTGTCCTCCTCTGACAGGAGGAGGGAGGGGGATGCCCCAGGATCCGATGGGCTTCATAGTGACTTCACGGTGACCAGGAAGAGAGCCGCCTACCTACGGACGAGGAGGAGGGAGAAGGAGGGGAGCACTCTGGCGCTTCAGCGCCCCCACCTATGTGGCACCCATGTGCACTGCACCCCGAGCACCCGCCTGGGATCGGCCCTGCTGCCGACAGCGACAGGTGTCACTCGGGTGCGGCTCGCACCTCCCCCCCGCAATGCCACTGCCTCTCTTTTCTGAGGTACATTATAGGTGGGGTCTTTACTCTGGGGGGGTCTGTGCACTGTAGGGGGGTTCTGCACTCTAGGGGGGGGTCTGTACTGTAGGGCGGTTCTGCACTGTAGGGGGGTCCTGTACTTTAGGGGTGGTCTGCACTGTAGGGGGTCCAGAGCTGTGGGGGGCTGTGCAATGTAAAGGGGTGCAGAGGTACAAGGGCTGTGTAATGTAAAGAGGTACAAGGGCTGTGTAATGTAAAGGGGTCCAGAGGTTCAGGGTGCCGTGTAATGTAAAGGGGTCCAGAGGTTCAGGGTGCCGTGTAATGTAAAGGGGTCCAGAGGTTCAGGGTGCTGTGTAATGTAAAGGGGTCCAGAGGTTCAGGGTGCCTTGTAATGTAAAGGGGTCCAGAGGTTCAGGGTGCCGTGTAATGTAAAGGGGTCCAGAGGTTCAGGGTGCCTTGTAATGTAAAGGGGTCCAGAGGTTCAGGGTGCCGTGTAATGTAAAGGGGTCTAGAGGTTCAGGGTGCTGTGTAATGTAAAGGGGTCCAGAGGGGCAGTTGTGGAGAGGGGGTACACAGTAGTGACAAAAAGATATTGAAGGATGCAGGGGGCACAGTGGGGTGTTTTTACATTTTAAGGTGGGGTGGGGGGTGCCATATATAGGATCCGCCCCGGGTGCCAAATGCTCTAGGTACGCCCCTGAACCTCAGCATAGATCATGCGATCAGTGCAATTAAAGCTGCCTGTGCCCTGCACAACTATGTGCGTGAAAGAGATGGGTTTCTTTTTGAAGATTCCCTGACCCATAACATGGAGGCAGCGCATTCCAATATTCCTAGGGGCACCACTACTGGTACACTTATTAGAGAAGAATTTAAGAATTTTTTTTGTCACCAGCTGGGGAGGTGCCTTGGCAGATGAATTCTATTGATTAAAAAAAAAAATGTTTTTTTTTGCTGGATGTAAATGCATGATAATATAATGCTAAGTGTGCTGTATGAAAAATGTTGTATTTAATTTTGCCTATGAAAAATAAAACTTTTTTACCTCACATTTGTGGTGTATGTAGAGTTGCCACCTCATCCCTTTAAACCCGGACACATATTAATTACACAGGTTCTGTGGCTGATTAAGGTGGTAATTATACACACTTGGTGCCTTATCTGCATTTAATTAGCCTTTAGAACCTGTGTAATTCATATGTGTTCGGGTTTAAAGGGATGAGGTGGCAACCCTAGGTGTATGTCATATTACTGACCTTAGGAATTCTAAGAATATGCATTTATTTAGGCCTCATCCATCCCTAGATAAAGCTATTATGTGCACAATGTTTACAGCATGTGGCCTGGTACAGATTTGGGGGTGACCACATGCTGTTTGTTCAAATCTAATAAATTACATGACCTCTGTATGCCTTACCCAGTGACCTATATACACTTACATAGGTGTATGTGCATATATCTGTACCACTACAATTTCCATAACTGGTAACCCTCTCCAAACCCCCATAAACACAACGGGACTCTGATTTGGATTAAATGGCCGTCAGGCCTAAACTTTTTATTAAACAAATATATTTTCTTTTAAATAGATTTAATAAACTTTGTTACCATAAACCTTCCCAGCCTTTCAAAGGGGCATGGGTACATATCAACATAACTGGTCACGGCTAACCACTCCCACTTTAACCTCTTGACCTCCAGACGGCAACCCCTGTCTCTGAGGCTATAACCAACTGTACCGTGACCTACCCTTATTCAACTTTTCGAGGTTAACCCCTCGTACGTAACACCACTCCCATCCCATGGATGGGTACAACAGGTTTTACCTGTACTTTACTTCCTCTTCCGAAAGCCCCAAGAACCGCCAACCGCCTCTTGCCCTTACACCACTTGCCCCTATCCCCCTAAAAACAGGGAGGGTGGGTGGGGCTTCCTTCCTTCCCCGCTCCTCGAATGCCCACGTTGTGCGGCGCTCTCTCGTCAGAGCGCCGTGACTCCGCCCCCCAGGCTCCTCCCACCCCTCGCCTTAAAGCGGCGCTTAAGCTTAAGACGGCGACTGTGCAGTCAAGCACAGGTCATGCCGTCCCTCCGCCTACCCCCCCTTTGGCTGTGGGCTCCGGGACTCACTTTAATGTACACCATCTAAAAAATACAGGACAGCATATACAGGTAGTAAAAGGTAATAAAAAAACTTACATTTGTCAGCCTGAACTTGGGAAGAGCACCTGTTCCACTCTGGCAAGAGGTCTCTGCCAATTTCCTGCCATGCACGTTTTTTGGCAACGTTGTCCTTATATTTAGGATGCCGGGTGTCATAAATCATGGGTTTGTCCCTCACAAGTCTGATCAATTCCTCACAATCCACAGATTCTTTCTCCTTTGATGACGCTTTTTGTCCTCTTTTGGACATGCTGGTTACATTCCGGATTTCAAAAGACACAGTGGAGGAACAGGAAGAAGGGGAGGTGTTGGAGTGGCGCGAATTTCTGTTCAGGACTCAAGCCACATGCGAATCAGATGCGTGCCCATAGAAGATAATGGGCCTGAATTCGCACCTGATCCGTCCCGCAACGCACAAAAGACAGTTGCGTCTTTTCGTCAATTCACATTGCGCATGCACCGGACATGTGTGAACGTGCCCCATTGAAAACAATGGGTTTTCAAATGTCCTGCGAATTCGCAGTATTTTGCCCCGCTGCGAATTCGCTATAGTGTGAACCCAGGCTGAAGGAATTAGCTGGTCAGGCTGGGAGCTTCACAGACCTGTTAACCATTTACTGTCCTCCTGTGCTTGAGAAA